>CAJUYG010003146.1:0-23740 GCA_910591675.1 Galerucella calmariensis
TCTTTGATTTTCCGTCTTTTATTATTGGGTTCTTTTAATATTATTTTTGATGAATCCCATTGAATTTGATGACCCTCTTCCCAAGCATGTTTGCAAATAGCTGACTTAAAGAATTCCCTATCTTTGATATATTTTTTGTGTTCGTTTATTCGTACTTTCAATGGTCTAGATGTTTCACCTAAATAAAATTTGTCGCATTCACATGATATTTGATATATGCAGTTTTTTGAAGATTGTTCTTCATTCTTTGGTTTCGTTTTTGTTAGTATTGATCTCAATGTATTATTCGATTTAAAACTAGTTCTAATATTGAATTGATTACCAATTTTCTTAATTCTTTCTGATAAACCCTTAACATACGGTATTGTCAAGTTTCTAAAAATTATGTTAGCTGAATTATTAATATTATTATTATGGGGTATTAACAATGAGCCCCTCTCTATATGCTTAATCTCCGTATTTACAAATTCTGCAGGGTAATTATTGTTATTTAAAACATCTTTTAAAAAAGTTTTCTCCCTTGTAAATTGATCATCACTAGAACAAATGATTCTGGCCCTATCGTATAAAGACTTTACTATCCCTTTTTCAACGCTTATAGAATGATTAGAGTCAAAATTCAAATATCTATTGGTGTGTGTTGGTTTGCGGTATACACTTGTTTCATACCCTGTAGATGTTTTATTAATAAGAACATCTAAAAATGGCAAAAAATTGTTATTTTCAATTTCAATTTCAAATTTTATAGATTCCTCTCCTTCATTTATATTTTTTTTAAATCATTAAGAGATATTAAATCATGAGGCCATATTGCGAAGATGTCGTCTACATATCTCCACCAAACAATTGGTTTTAATTTTTGATTATTTACTATTTTGGCTTCAAAATGTTCCATGCTCCAGCTCCTGCTAGTAGGAGCTCGTAGTGACTGAATTCCGTTCGTTTATTACCGGGCGTGACGCCTAATCTTACCTTCCCCTTACCCCTCAAGCACATACCGAAAAGTATGAGCTTCAAGCCAAGGACATTAAATATTTGACGTTTGTCCGGTTTGACGTTTATTGAAAGGTTAAGATTCTGCCGATTACGATTTAAAGCTTACAAAAAATATCTGAATATGCAAAATTATATCATCAAAAACATTATAATTGAAAACTGTTCGTCTAACCAAAGAATACACCAGCTCAACAAGAAGCGAAGCTTCCGATCATTTTTTTGTATGCGCATGTCTGAAAGTCGCCATTTTTATAATAAGATTCTTGTCATATTTGACTTTGTCTGTTGTCTGTCAACCAGCTTGGTAAACAAAAGGAATTTTTCAATTTTTGTGTATAATTTTTACTTTGTCCCTTGTTTCGAAAATTATTACTGAATTACTTGAAGCTATGGGAAGAATAACTTGTGCTGTTCGGGGATGTCACTCGGGAACAGGAGAAGGTATATCTAAAAAGACCCTGTTAGGTAAGTCTTCAAGTTTCTTTTGCTAATTTAGGCATAAGTATAAAAAATACTCAAATAAATATTTGACTAGGTATTCTTTGACATTACATTGAATATAATTTTCATGAAGTGAACAACTTTTGTGATAGGTTGTGTTGACTTATTCTACCTAACAATAAACATTAGCAAATAATACACCAGCAAATATATTATTTGTGTATTATTTGATATTAGCCTGAACTTATTATTATCTTGAAATATTTTAGATCCCAGCTATGGTTACAGGCCTGTAATCGTGAAGATTTGTCTGGAAAGACGACAGTTCAACAAAAAATTACAAGCTGTGTGAGCTTCATTTTGAAGACAAATTTATCACCAAGGGTGGAAGCTCTAGGAGATTGTTCGAATTAGCTGTACCTACGAAACTCTTAGGACTAAAACGACATAGTCATGTTTTGACAAATGATCCCCCAAGAAAGATAATTGTTCACTCTGGTAAATATTAAGCTTGATTTTAGTTATTGGAATCAGTTGATGTATTTGGAATCAGTTGATGTATTTTATTGTTATTTGCATTTATAATAAGTCTACTTTGTGGCAGTACCAACTCTTACTTTGTTTTAAATCAGTTACAACAATTAATAACATTATAATTGCAGATAACATACCGTCACCTTCTTCATGTGGAACAGAACATTTCCCTAGCTGTCAAGCTTTGCCATTATTGGGTAAATATTTCAATTGTTCAAATACATCTGTATATGCAATGCATCAAAACATATAGTTTATTTGCAAGTATGTATAAATATACATAAAAAAACTACACATTATTTTTCTTACAAAATCCACATTATTAAAAATAACATTATAATATTGCAGATAACATACCGTCACCTGAACCAGGACCCTCCTCATCTGGAAAGAACACATTTTTTTGTGTACAATGATGCTCATTGGTTGTTTACTATACATATATTTTATATATATTTGTAGACACTATTTTCATTTCTAGTGAACCAAATAAAAAATTTTATTATTACATTTGTTTCAATATCTTTCCTACCCAACTTAATGCTTCTTTAAATACTTATTCACATATAATTACTTGCAGTGCTCAGCAGAAATTGAAAATAATTAGAAAAATAACACCTATCTAACTGAAACACTGCATGATTTTACCAACTGAAAGTGTACTGTTGAATTATGTATAATATGCTTATAATAGGTGTTTGTTAATTTTACTGCTCAACTTGAAATATATATAATAGGTGGTGGGCCCAGAGGTTTGATTGTCAATAATATTCTCTCGAAACAAACAATTTGCAGTAAATGTGTATATGTCAGTACATAAATCGGTAAGTAATCATATAAAAAATAATTTCCTGAACCTGAATGTTTTAATGTCAAAGTTTTTTTCTACGTGTAACTACGAATTATATCGCCAATATTTGAAAAATTTGATTACTTTTCTCAGTGTATTTACTAAGTTATCTGTCAACGTCGGTCTCTCAAGGTCATATATTTTTGTTACCAAAACTTCAAAGAGATTGCGTCGGGCTTCGCTTCTTGTTAGCTGGTGTATTCTTTGGTCTAACAACAGATGAAATTCATTGGCATTGACACATGACAAGTGGTTTTGTGGATCCTAAAAAATTATGTTCGTTTTGCTTGAAAGTCGTGACGACTGAGACGTCACGCACAAGTGCTTAAAGCCCAAATAAACGAAAGCAACATATTTCACTAGAGTAAACCGACAAAATTTGAAGGTTTTGAACTGGTAATTTTTTGTCTTGTCGCGGCAATTTTTTGACGTTTAATATATCAAATCTATGTGTATCAAATTCTATCACACTGTGATAAAATTCAATATAAAATCTTTGTTAGTGGTTTCTAAGGGAACTAAGTTGTTTATTTATTTATTTAACTGTCTAAAAATTATTAAAACTGTTCCAAAAATTTAAATAAGTATTATTAACATGAATAATACAAGATTTGGAAATAATTCAATAAATGAAATAGAGAGTACAATTAAGCAAAGTATACCGCGAAATACAATGAAGACAAAAAAGTCTGCGTGGGAACAGTTTAGAATGTTTCTGGACGCACGTAATTATACATTAGAAAAGGATACTTCTGTTATAGCAAAAAATCTTGAAGATTATGGTTTTAACATGAAAAAAAGAGATGGAACTGATTATACTGAAGCTAGTGTGAAAACACTTTGGAATACGACTGCTCAAATGGTTCAGGAAAAATAGTTTCTAGAATTTAACATCAAAATTGATCCATTTAAAGATATTACCTATAAATTTGCTAGATTGGCCAGGGATACAAAACGTAAAAAGCTTCAGGCTGAACCTGAAACCAGAAAAAGAAGTTCTAACGCGTTTACCAAAGAAGAATTAATGGAAATGGTAGAAAGCTATTCTGAAGATAATCCTGATGGGTTACAAAAAAAGTTTTTTCATTTATGTTCGTTCGAATTAGCATGGCGTGGAAATGAAGCTGCTAATTGTGATATTAATTACTTCAAAAAAGAATATGATAATAAAGGTAATTTTACTGGCAGGGTAGAATATAATCCAATCTTTCCCAAAACGACACAAGGAGGAGGAGGAGGAGGAGGATGAGGAGCTTTATCTGGCAGTAAGTGGCTGGTAAGAAATAATGCTAACAACAATTTGTGTCCCGTTCGTTTATTTTTAAAAATTATTGAAAAAAGAGAATCCAATTCTTATCTTACAACAACAAGATTATTTTTAACAGTACATCCAAATTGGGAGAAAGGAATATGGTACAAAAATTCACCATTGGGAATTAATACAATTTCAAAGTGGACGAAAATATCGGCAGAATCAATTGGTATAGACACAAAAAAAATAAAAATAACCAATCATTCACATAGAGCTTCTGTAATATCTGCATTAGCAAAAGAAGGAGTTGGTGAACAAGAAGTAATTAAGTTTACAGGACATTCTTCTGCCCATTTTTTGAAACCATATTTACAATTAAATGAAGAACACCATTTTCAACTTATAGAGAACCTTCGAGAAAATAAAAATAAAGAAAAGGAATCCTCAGTTTCTAACTTAAATTCATCACAGGTTATGATGCAAAACAATCCCCAAAATAATGCTACAACGTACAATTATAATAATTGCACTTTTTACATAAATACGTAATTTTTTTTCATAATGTTATTATTTTTTTGGCTTTGTATAATTTAGGTTTGCAATAAATAAAACGTTTAAACATATGATTTTTTAGTTTTTCTCTCGTGAAGTAGTCATGTCGAATACCACTCAATTAAAAATTTTGTAATGTAAAATTTTTCTCTTGTCGTATTCAAGTTTGTTGCTTTTAGGTAATTTTGCTCATGACATTTAATCCAAAATGTTGAAAATGTCATTCGCAAAATTGCCAAGCAACAAACTCAAGACAATCGAAAAATTTTGCCTACAAAATTTTCACTCTCGTGGTATTCTTCATGCTTCTTCATCGATAATACCTTGTTTACAATGAAACGTCAAAATTTCACTTTGAATTTGTCATTATTGACAACTAAAAGTGCTTCGAAGTTTATTGAAATATGAACACAAACCGATTCAGTGCCATCATCCAAGAGAATATTGAAAATTTGATACAATATTTTAAATTGTTGAAAAAAATAATCTTCCCAAATACAACTCGTTCTTCAAATTTTACCGCATAATTTTTTATTTTCATCACTCAATAGTATATTATTAAACGAGCAATTTATGATAGTCATAATTCACGATGGGTGACGTTTATGTCACGAGCCACAGGCGAGGGGCGCAAGTCACCCAAGTGAATTATGGCCATAAATTGCGAGTAGAATACTATAGTTTGTCCACGACACTTAATTTATTTATTAATAAATAAAAGTCAGTAGCGATTTGGCATATTACTAACCTCAAAATGCTACTTCAAATAATTTGACATATATAGAGATGGGCGATACTGTAGAAAGTATCAATACAACGTACCGTTATAAATATATTGTTTTGAAATACTTAATATTAGAAAATATCGTTATGAAAAGTATCAATACTAAAAATTACAATATTTTATAGATACGTTATATGTCAGAAACAAATTTCCTGAACAAAATACACATATTTAATAGTTTATTTCATATTGTACCCCCATCTCTATTCGGGAATTATGAACCATAATACACTACAGTGTATTATGAACCATAATTCACGACAGTTGATATATGGGTACCATATACCTTTAGTTAGGAGGTAAAATATTGACTTATTATTAGGTGGTCGTGGAAAAACTTGTTTATTTGAGGCAAAAACATTCAAACTCGTCCTAACGGACTCGTAATTTTATCAATCGGTTTGTTTTCATATTTTTGCCAAATAAACAAGTTTGATTGATGAAAATAAAAAATTATGTGATAAAATTTGAAGCACTCGTGGTATTACCTTTATCGCCAATCGTCAGTGAAGCCGTCAATTATCAGATTGATTTCCGGAAGTGAACAAACAGTTTACCTTCCTTTACTTTATCTGCCGCATTTGCGGCAGGTAAAGTAAAATGCGGCAGGTAAAGTATTTTGACTTTGACATTATACTCGAAAATCATTATCTTTCAGTGTCACGCTTCTCCCTATTACGGCTCGATAATAGTTTTCTTGCGATTTATTTATAACAAATTATTGTTGGAACTCCTTTGACTTCAGGAATTAACTTTCATAATGCTTCAGGGTGTACCTTCAATTCAAGAATGTCAAGTATAGTGACCCTGCAGATTTGTCTAAATAATTAGGTATGGAAATAAATGTTTTTTCAATCCTTAGAAAGGCTCCGGTATAAAAGAGCGATGTACGATATAGCGACTATAAAATCGCGATATTCAAAAACAGCGATAGACAAAATAGCGACATTATAAAAAGGCGATAGTACCGGGTGGCCAACTAAAAACGGCCGTCGGCCATATCTCGGGAGTGGATTTATAGCAGTGGCATCGAAAAACGCTAGGAAATTATTTTCAGAATCGTAGGTTCACCACAAGTTTTATTTGACAGTTAAAATTTTGAAATGTAAAATTTTTCAAAATTTACTTAATCAAGGAGCATATTAAATTATATAACCAGGTTCCTCGATAAATTATGCATATTTTAATATGACAAATATAAGTCTATCTCTTCAAATAAGGGGTGGGGGAGAGTGGGAACCTTGTTACGAAAAACCGCCTGTAATTTCGATTCTGCTTGTCCGATTTTAATAAACTTGATGTTGTTTGAAAAAGCCTTTGTTGAACAATCGAAAAATTTCAAATATAAAGCAATCTGATCGATAACATGAATGCTTAAGGGCGCTGTTTCATTTTTTAAATATTGTGTTTTCTCGTAACAATTTTAAATGGAAGCATACAAATTGAAATAGGTCTTTTAAAAGTAGACTAAATTAGTAATGAAACACTGCAAACAGCAAGGCGATATCTCTTTCCTATCCTGAGATATCGTAAGAAACAGGTAAATTGCGGGAATTGATCTTTCAACGTCTAGAAGGCTGGTGAAGTGAGTTGTGCTACATTTTTTCAATTATATAAGAATGTTATATTCGTTTTCAGGTGATGTGTTGGTAAATCGAAAGCATTAAATATCAATATAAACCGATACTCGCCCAGCAACAACAAATACAGTTTAAAATATGAATTACGATGTAGTTCGCGTTGTATCGAACACCTAAACTCGGTTTAATGATTTTTCGTTTATCCAGTAGGTAACTACTTATATGTTTCTTATCCTTATCATACCGAAAATATCATTAGTTAGCTTGTGAAAAAATGACTAATGTATTTGCCGCCATTTTATGTCCAGTTCCAATAAAACACCAAATTATTTATTGAAATTATCTTATGCTGTGTGAATATATTTTTAACTAACAACATGATAATTACCTAAGTAAGGCAAAGTAATGTGAAAATGTACCTATAATAACAATCATAAGAGGCCTGGCGGAAAAAGTTCGTAATAACATTACGAGTCTTAATGCATTTAAAGAAATTTTTCGTTTACTAACAACGAAGGCCTTCAATGTGTTTTATTGATATGATAATACTAATTCAGATTGTACCCATATCACATGGTCCTACACCAAAGTTTGAATGCTAAAGATTTCGGTACCAGGTTGGATTTTTGCAACTGGCTCTCAAATATGATACACAACATTGAAGCTGCTGTTTTCTCTACCCGTCAGCGATTGATTTCATGCATTGAAAATGATGGACATTTTGAACATCTAGGGCGGCACTAATTACGTACCTAGTTATTATATATAGTTATTTACTAAATGTTTCAATTGTTCGATTTATCACATTATTTTGAAATGCGTTTTCAATGTAAATAGAGACAGCATTACATTTAGGTAATCTAATGGCAGCCATAAAATTAGTATGATAACAGTTTAAATTACTGCAGACCAATGTGAGATCTTTTCATTCGGGCTAAATTTAATAATTTCTGTTAACGCGAACCAGCCTTCTAGGCGTTGGAAGAACAAAACCCGCCATTTACCTGTTTCTCACGATATCTCAGGATAGAAAAGAGATATCGTCTTGTGGTTTGCAGTGTTTACTAATTTAGTCTAGTTTTTAAAGACCTACTGCAATTTGTATGCTTCCATTTAAAATTGTTACGAGAAAACACAATATTTGAAAAAAATAAAACAGCGCCCACTAGCATTAATGATATTGATCAGGATGCTTCATATTTACAAATTTTCGATTGTCCAACAAAAGCTCTCCCAAACAACATCAAGTTTATTGAAATCGGTCAAGCAGAACCAGAATTACAGGCGTTTTTTCGTAACAAGGTTCCCACTCTCCCTCACCTCTTATTTAAAGAGATGGACTTGAACTTGTGCCCTCTATCGGTGGACCTACAATTCTGGAAATAATTTCCAGGTGTTTCTCGATGCCACTTTTGTAATAATTTTTTTCCCGAACCTGTGCTATAATCCACCTGAAATATGGCCGCCGGCCGTTCTTAGTTGACCACCCGGTACAAAATAGCGAATTCAAAAAGAGCGATATGGAGTAAAAAAAACAGTTATTGTCATCGACAATGTCAAATTGAAAATATGGAAAGTCTGTCGCGAAAAAATAAGCCTGTTCTATTCCACGAGGGTTATCGTTACCGAAAAGATAAATCGTTTATTGAAACTACTAATTGGAGATGCTCCAAAACGGGTTGCAAAGGAAGGTTCATAATGTGAAACTATAACTGGAAAAACAAAAAAAACGACACCCCATAATCATGCTCCGAATCCGGCGCAACACAAAATTGATCAATATAAAAGCAAAATTAGAACAAAAGCGAAAGAAGCATTAGAGATTCGACCGAGAAGCATCATCAACTCTAGTTTGAGCAACTTAAGCGCAGAAGAAATGGGGTTATTACCTTCTTATAATGCATCTAAAAAGATTATTAATAGACAAAGGGCATGAGGTAAAGGAACATCAACAAATTTTATACCTGTATCTGAGGTTGGTATTTTTGGGAAACACAAAATAACGAGCAATGGAGACCTATTTCTTTTGTATGACTCTGGAGAAGATTTAAATTTCAGAATTTTGTTGTTTGGTACACACTCCAACCTAAAATTATTAGCAGAATTTAAAATTGGGCGGTTAACGGTACCTTTAAGGGGAATCTATCGGCATCGATTTGACAAAATATTGAAGTATTTTTGGCAAAGAATTTTGAGGTAATGGATGTATTGAAAATAAGGAAAAAATATATCATGTAGATTAATGTTGAACTTAGAGTTCTCATCGAATAAAAACTTTGAAATGCTATCCAAATTTTGTTGAAAAAAATACGAATCATGAGGTAATTACACATATTAAGCAAAGTTTGAGCCATTGTAAAGAATTAAATATGGATTAAATGGAGAAACTAATTGATAAGAAGTCTAATTTGAAGCTTTATGAATACTATAAAAAAAATCTCAGAATCCTCAAATTACTTATGACCGTACAATTCCTTATTGAAATTCGGTTGCTACCACTAAAATATCGGATAAAAATCGATCTCTCGCTTTTCTATCCTTCTATGACTGACATTGTCTCTCTGCTTCGGTAGTCGCGTGCCGTTTTATTGTTGATACAACGCTCGCCGGTCCCGGCGGTCTCCCAGTTCAGAACTGACGAAGCTTATAGAGTAGTACGTGAACCAAAATCCGCTTGGACCTACATGTTGCGGAGCTTTCATATTTCTAATAAAATTTTCGTTATGTGAACTTAAACGTGAGGACGTAGGGAAACAAAAAAATATACAAAGCATAATTGTGCAAGGTCGAATTTGGTAGATGACCCTTAAAGTTGCGCCACAATGCTTTTTGCAATTATACAACATTCACACGCTCATAGATAATAAAGCGCTTCCAATGCAGTATGCATTACTAGAAGACAAGAAGTTCGACAGTTACAGCCAAGTTTTTTGTAAAATCAAAGATTTGGTACTAGCAGTTAGTCCTGACAGTATTCTGACAGATTTTGAGTTGGCATCAATTAATTCTTTAAAAGCCGTTTTCCCAAATGTCCACCTTGTGGGATGTCATTTTAATCTTTCTCAAAGTTTCTGGAGGGACATCCAAAAACATACGCTCTCTACAAAGAACGAGAAGATGTAAGAATTTTTTGCAAAATGCTCTTAGCACTAAGTTTCGTACCCCCAAAAAGATGTGCAATTTGCTATGGAAATTATCCAAGAAGATTTTCCCCGTGAGCTGAGCCCCATTGTAACATACTGGGAAGAAAATTATGTCGGAAGGAGGCTTCATCAGGTCAAACCAAAATTTCAAATTACAATATGGAATGTATACGAGAGGGTGTTAGGGAATTTTCCAAAAACAAACAATTCCATTGAGGCTTGGCATAATGCCTTCCAAAATGTCCTAGATTGTCAGCACCCAACGGTGCATAAACTGTTAGATCACATTCAAAGCGAGCAAAATAAAAGAGAAGTATTTGTCACGAGATATCGATCAGGCATTAGAGAAGCTGAGACAAGAAAAAATATACTATACAAAAAGACCCTTTGAAGAATATTGTTAAAGTATACACATTTAGAAATGTTAAAGAATATCTCCAGGCAATTGCTTTAATTTTAGTACTTTAGATTTGTTTAATAGTATTGTTTTTTTGTTCTCTCTTAATTAGTATATGAGTTTATTTATATTTTCTTAAATATGCTCCCCGTTTGGTCATAAATATCATAAATATCGCGTTTTTGTACAGTCGCTGTTTTATCATGTCGCTCATTTGTATATGGCTATTTTATTATGTCGCTGTTTTATAAATCGCTCAAATGGGGTCGCTGTTATGGATCTCGCCATTATGTACATCGCTCATTTGTACCGGAGCCCTTAGAAGACAATTAATTCAAAAGGACTGAATATCAATAAATGTCAAACTGAACTGAAGAATTTTACCAATTGATCTATTGTAAATTGTATTTACATTTGGTGAATTTATGCCTATTCTGATAAGTGGAAAAGTTACTAAGAATGACATCATCTTTATCGTGAATAAACCATACCTAAATAACATAAGAACTAAATTACTTTATTGTCCTTTAAATGGTAATGCCTTTATTGGAGTGGTTTAGTTATTATATTTATCCTTTTTATTAGGTGTGGATTGTTTGTAATAAACAAAATTCCTTTTAATATGTATAATCCCAGTTATGAAAATAATGCGGTTAGTAGACGGTAGTTTTTAAAAAAATACTAGAAATAATTTTATTTTAATAAACATGTGATGTTTGCTATATACAATTATCTTCGGTTAACCAATCTGGTAAATTCCATACTTATGAAAATTGAAATGTATTATTCGTATTGTTATATTTTTTCTAAAGTAAATGTGAAGAGAGAGATATTTTTACTCCCATTAATGACAAACGCCGTCAAATGGTGTGCATTAAGTTCATTTTCCACGTTGCATTAAATCGCAGCGACTTATTGCTGGGGCAAATCGCTGCGAGAAAAAGTACAATCAGAACATCAATAGTTTGTTGCTGCGACTCATCCAGGCAGGGAAACGTAACGTTGTGCCAACTTGATTGACAGTGACAGCAATGTCAGAGCGGAGCAGCCTATATACATTTTGGGTTGGTGCGACAAAATCCACCAGAAAAGTTAACAAGTCGCACCGACCTTGCTCGAAAATAGAGCAAGTTCTAATTCATGCGACCGACGCGCCCAACGAAAAAAAAAACACCAAGCTGCATGCAGCTTTTTCGTCAACTCGCGTCAACTCGCACCATGGAAAATGGACTTTAGACTATACAAATCAACGGAATAACTAATGTCGTAAATCATTTTAACGACATAGTGGACCAAATAAATAACTAACCAGCCTAGTTGATGCCAAAGCAAAATACTGTAATTAATTGTGTCACTATAGTTCTTCTTACGCTTTAACAACCATGTTGGCATGTTACCAAGAACCAATTACAGAATAATGACACAATACAGTGATGTTTCCTATAAATTGGATACAACGTGGCAAAAACAAAGTACACCGACGTGGCTAATGTCTTAATGCAGGAGTACAAGATGAGATGGTTTATCTGGTCCAGGTATGAAGGAGTTTGGACTCATCCAGAAAAGCTAGGTTTCCATTGAAATATTTACAGATGTTGACAATGTACCTTTTCAGTAGATGTCTACATCTCAAAACAAATATGTTTATTTGGAAGGTTACTGATAATTTTTCATCTTGCCTTGCAGATTTGCTTCAAATTTAATAAATTTAATAAAAAAGTTCTACAAATATTAAAGTAATTTGAACATTCATTTGACCTTGGACGTCATAAGGTCTGGAGTTATCTTGGCAGTATTTCTCAGAGTGGCTGGCCAATTGCGAGGCCAAAACATCGAACGAAGAAGAACCTCAGCTGAAAATTTTGTTTTTGTAGTTGTGTATTGTGTTACTTAATTTGATTTCATTTTCGAATACTGTTGTACTTTTGAGTTGTCTGTTTATATTATTGGACAAATTAGAAGCAGGGTTTTCAAAGGGTAGTGTAGAAAATCTGACAGAAGTTGATTTTAGCTTGGTGCACAAGTTTCAAATGTCAAATTTAGATAATTTATCAGCAAAAGTCAGGAATATTGGAACAAAACATATTTTCCTTAAATCTATTTATAGATATGATTAGATTGTATTATTTTGTTATTTAACCAGGCAGCTGTTTTTTCATTTTCGATTGATATTATAATGTGCAGTATTTTTCAAAGAAAATCAATAATTTACAACTAATTTCTTAATACAAGTGATAACAACTGCTGGTTTTTGTCAGCTTCTTTCGAACCTTTGCTTTTTCAAACCATTTCAAACCAGTCCAAAGCGCGCGCTTCCTTTCCTCTTTCCTCTAATGTTTTTAAGAAATCCAGCCCCAATATAAAAAAAATATGAATATAATAAGATATTTAAATTCTAAGATTCAAATTCTAAGCAATAAAAAAATTATTGAAAGGCCCATTTATAGCAGTTTTAATATTTTTTAAACTGCAGAAACTAATTTTTTGAATTTTTAGATCTGAAATAAAGATGTTTTTCATGTTTTAGTGCCTGAGCAATCAAAATGATTCATTCTAGTTACGGCGATAGAAAACTACTGCCCAAAAAGATAAGGAAGATTCAACACAAGAGGACAAAACAATGGGATTTCATCACGAACGAACAACATGCTCAATAACCACCGAGTTTGGAGCAAAACACAATTCCAACGAGTGTCCAAGAACGAGAGACAAACCAACCACCTGCGCGAGCTACCAGGCTACTACAAAGCTACAAACAACAGGTCGACAATGAAGACACCTAGGATATTTCCAAAAGAAACGACGCCAGGATACAACTAGACTTAAGCAACAATCAATAAAACCACGAAAACGACGAAGCAGCAGATTCTCTATCAGGTGACAAGACTGTGAACTTAGCTAATTCTTAAGTCACCAGTAACTAAAAAGAAGTGGTCCACCTATGTGAAAGACTGGTGCATTAGTAGCTCATAAAATCAGCTCTATAAGGTTGTCTTTAGTTACAGTTCACTGGTTAAGGATGTTTCTCCTTATAGAGGCAGCGCAAAATACACACAACATAAAACAAAGAACAAGGCAAAAGACCGATGGACGATGATGACGAGATGAGTGATGGTCGGATGTTCTTCCCGCGAAACATCGTTCTCGAGGAGTTTATTCTGGGAGGGAAGGGCTTATATATAATAGTAAAAGTTATTCCAAATTTATACAAATTTATTCCAAATGTTTAAAGTCGAATACATTATATTTCTTTTGTTCGAATTACGTAATGCGACAATAGCTCACAAGTCTAATAATGTTTTACTTATTTAATGAGCAATTACTTACATTTTTACGTTGTAAGTACTTCCGTCCTTCCTTGAGGTAAACTGAATGTCATCATTCCACGGTAATTTGTAAACAATCGGTGTATAATTCCTTATTTCGCGTTTAACATACAATTACAGTTATTTATTTCCATAAAACTAGTTATTAGAAGGTTGGTTATTGCATAAATATTTTAAATATATCGATATAAATGATTAAAACTTGAAATAATAAAATATTTTTATCAGATTTGTGACTTTTTGGTGTTTGGAAACGGGTGCGATTGAACCAAATTACAAAAAAAAAAATAATACCGTACCTGAACTGCGCCAGGTATTCTTCCCAGGTATTCTTACCCGAGCTTGATCTGATATCTGTCTGAATTGCGCGATTATTTTTTCCAATTTAAGATTTCCTGCAAATATATATATATTTAAATAAAATTTATTAAAAAGTGTATTTTATTTTCATCTGATATACAAAGGTGTGTGTGTGTGTAAAGCCGCGTCCACATTATGTCGAATGGTGTTGATCGACATGGTCGATCGACAATCGTTCGACAATCGACTATTGTAAAACTGCGTCCACATTATGGATCGACAATGTCGGGCGACCATCCACACTGGATCGACATTAGCTGTATTCTTTTTACCAGTCGACTGTCTCACTTGTAAGAATAATTAAGACAAAGTGAGCTGAGATGAAGTAAGATAAATTGAGGCAAATTTATATCTAAAAAGAATGCATGACAGTCACAGATCACAATTATAACATAACCTCTAATGTTTATACCTCGGATTATACCACAAAAATTTAGTTTATACATAAATTTTTTTTTCAACAGGCACTGAAAGTACCATAAACGCCACTTCTTAAAGCAATTCTTATTTAAAAGAACATTAACCACACTTTTAAGATAGATGTGACATGAGACATCAGCAAATATCCGGTACAGATCGCAAAAAGTTTTCAACTCACTTCGTGCTCACTTCTAAGTTCTATAAAAAGCTAGCTCAATTGGGGTAAGGGGGGAAGAAATTTTCTTAGTTAGTCTCACTTTGTACTCAACTCGAGCCCTATTGAAAGAACATATACTTTTTACTAATTTACTGAGACTAACTGAGTGACTCAGTTAATCTCAGGTAAACGTGGTAAAAAGAATACAGCTAATGTCGATCGACACCATTCGACATAATGTGGACGCGACTTGAGGTTGTGATATTGACTGCGGATACTTGCGGTTCCATTAGCCTAACCAATAATATACAAAGGTACAAATGTCAAAAAACAAGTAGATTCCTATTAAGTAGTTATTCTATTTAATGTTTAAGTTGGCCAAAAACTCACCCCTTCCGGATTATGTATTAGGTAATTTTGCTATTAGCATTTATTTATTTATACATAATTGGAATACAAACAGGACGAGACTGAGTATTCCTAATATTTGTTACAAAACACGTTAAATAAACTAACATTAAGAGTAAAACAGATATTGTGAGACTACAGTATTAATAAATATCAGAAGAAAAAAAGGGAAGGAACATTTTAAAACTATAAAAGCATGTTATACCATTAACAATAACCCCAATCAGCTTGTCACAAGTTCTCAGAGAAGAAGAAAAAATATCAACTTGTATTGTATGCTGGTACCAAAAATGATAAAGAGCTTACAATAGGTGAGGAGTCTATTAAACCATTAACACATTTAAATATAAATTTTATATCGGCAACTATTTGCCTCTTCTCTATTGGAAGAATGTTAAGGTTCTGTCGAACAATTTGTTCATCTGTACAACCTGCAAAACATTTCTTCATTGCAAATCGGATAAACTTATTTTCAACGACGGATAATCTATATTTATATGGACATCATAGTGCGGATTCCAAATGACCGAAGAGGACATTAATACGCTATTAACATAAGCCATATATAAAGAGCAACGGGTTTGTATCTATATTTTTAAAATCGAAAGAAGTACGCATTATAAATCCTAATATTTTGTTGGCTTTCTTAGAGACGCGTTCGTCAAACAACAACTTTTGATCGAATATAACACCTAAATCTTTTACTTGAGTAACGCTATTAAGTTTTTTATTATTAATAGTATAATATGTACTTTTACAGACATTTCTATTACGAGTAAAAGTAATCTGATGGTATTTTTCAATTTTAAGAATAAGCTGTTATTTTCACAATACGTTTGAAGTCTATTGAGATCTTCCTGTAGATAATTTGCATCATTTGGTTCCTTTATGAGACGATACACTTTCAAATCATCGGCATACATCAGGAATTTACTGCATCTGAAACATTGTGAAATGTCATTAATGCAAATATTAAACAATAATGGGTCTAAGTGAGATCCTTGAGGTACTCCTGATGTAATCTTCATTCTTCAATCATTTTCCTTGCCCTTTACTAATTGTTTTAAAATTTATTGGCCGCGTTCATTAGCATAACCGAAAACTTGATTTTTTACATTTTTTCTTACATTAACCTGACTTAAACTGCCATAAAAGTAAAACTTAATCAAAAAAAGAATAAACTTTTATTTCCTTTTATTTCTTTTGGTAGGAAATGTGAGACTGATGTGACTCAATAATTATTATCTACTACCTAATACAATAATATAAATAATCTTTCACTATTTACGATCAATTGGTGGTGGCTACAATATAGGGACTATACCTGGGAATGTATTACAACAACTCTGGACATTTTTAGCGTATGAAGGAAGTATTCATAAAAAATAATTCCTTTTGGAATATTCATATTATATAACAAGCATATGTAAGGGATATTCCAAATGTAACTAAAACATGATACTGTGGATGTGTGGGTACGTGCTAGGTACTTGATGTGACATACAAAAGACACAACCATAGCAAGTCATGGGAATACATACAAAAGATGCATAAAGCACCTTCTAGCATGCACCTTGGACCATGCTGAACATTTCAGGTACGTTCCTAGGATATTAAAATGTTACTTGGGAATAACAACAGGAGATTGAAAATGTTTTTAACGTGCTGTTTTGTACCTTGACAATTTTCTACTTTTCAACTAATGCCTTTGACCTTGACATCTTCAAAAATTTCAGCATACATCACACATTTTTTTAATTACTTCTCATTCGAACCTTCCCGAAACCAAATCCTGGATACGTGCCTCTGATTGTTTTATATAAGAAATCGGTTCAAAATACCACAAAAATTCCTGAGCTGGACATAATAGTCCAGTAAATGAAGGAGGAAAAAAAAGGCAAAGTTAACATTAATGACGCCCTGTTTTCATCTTCCGGCTGGAATTTGCATTTGGTACATCATTTTAAACATGAGACAAAGTTCTGCATGAAAAATGGCCCCAAATGACCAGGGAAATAGGTTTTCAGCCAACATCTCCTAAAATATGGCAGTTAGAGATTTTCGGCTCAAATAAAAATTGAAGTTCAGGTCATTTTCTACAAAAATGGTTCCCATGATTTTTTTCGCAACATTAATATTTTTGGCAAAAAAATCGGGTTGAAATACCGGAAATTTTCAGACTTGTGAAATATGCAAGTTTTGTACAAAATTTGAGCTTAGGGGTGTTGGAAATCCATTATTTTCAATGTTTTGGATTGTGGAAACCAATTGTAGATGGCACATTTTACAGATTGGGAAAATCCTCGGTGCCATAAATGAGAAACCCTGTAACCAGACACTTTTGATGGATATTTATGTTTCCGAGGGTCTTGTTTTCCTCTCAGATGAGGCCTCAAGATATACTTATTAGGAAATAAGATTAATTCTAGTGAGATGGACCTCACCAGTGGACCTGAATCTAGCAACAATCAGCTTTGCACATATGGCAAAAAACTGAAGTTCATTAGGCTTTTGGTAAGGAAAACTGAAAATGCCTCAAGAGTGAAGAATATTTACCCATAATACTCAGCAACAATTTCTTGTAGATTCTCTGGAAATTTTTTTGCAACCAGACTGATTGAGGTTTTTGGAATAACGAGTTATAAACGTTCTCCATGTTTCATTTATTATAGAAAAATATATTTTTATTTATTTATTTATCAACGGGAGAACCCAATATAATGATACAAGAATAATACATTATAGACTAAAATATTACATAGAAAATTTTAAACAAAAGTACAAGAGATTCGCGGGTTAATTGTCCGTGAATTGATGGAAAAAGTATATAAAAATACATTGCAATTATGACATACATCTGTTCGTCACCAGTCATCATCTGATTCTTGGTCAAGTACTTCTTCTGGGTCTAGAGCTCCCTCTAGCTCTACCCCGTCAACAACTTCTTCTGAGTCTACAGTTTCCTTTAATTCTACCTCTTGGGATAACATATTATCGCTGTCTTTATAATTCGAACACTGGCGTGACTCACACGAACCACAAATAGATGAGCAGACGACACGAGCGCCACGTAGAGCACACGCGCGGCGAACGACGGAGGAACGAAAGTAATAAATTATAGCGTATACATTTAGATATACTGGTTTTTCCCCGGGATATCAAAGGTATGACTTATATACATCGATGGAAAGGTGGGAATTCCCCCGTTACACTAGTTAAGGTGTTAAAATGTTAGAAATAAAGAGCAGGGAGAAAAAAACCACCAAAAAAATGCGTTTTTCCCTTAAGCCCGCGTTTTCTAATTTTATTGAAAAATGGACGACTTCGTCAAAAAAAGTAATTGCACAATCGAAAGGTAGACATTCTTAGCTTTCAAATTATGTATCATAGAGACCAATCGGATAATGTATAAATTTTCAATTGATGGTTGTTCACAAAATTTCCCCGCGATCCAAAAACAGCAAAAATTTGGGATTCAATAAACAACGATTAAATGAAAATTGAAAAAAATTAGGGTATACAAATTTCAGGGATGACAGAAGACCTTATGAGGACCCATAATCAAGAAAATTTTGAGTAAATTAGTGCAATACAAAAAAAAATAGGAACAAATTCCTGGCGAGGTCAAAATTGCCCGGGAGCAGAAAGTTTGACTCGTGTTCCGATATGGCCAAAAGAGTCAAGCGTGACTCAATTCACAGGGTATGATAACAGCAGAATTCCTCTTTCACATGAATTTTGAATCATGAGAAAATATGCATTTTTTACAAAGTTATTGAATAATTTGTCCCCCCGCTGATGTGTAAATACACGGACTGTGCTCTCCGGCACACAGCACAGAAGCTCATTATTCGAGGTGCGCTTGGTGCCGTTTTTCTCGAAACCGGTCAAATTTTCGAGAAAAATCCTAAGGACTATTTTTGTGGAAAATTAACTGAACTTTTATTTTTATTTGAACCAAAAATCTCTAACTGCCATATTTTAGGAGATATTGACTGAAAACCTATTTTTCTGGTCTTTTGGGGCCATTTTCTCCGCCCTCGTACGCGTTTTCATGCAGAACTTTGTCTCATATTTAATGAGATACCAAATGCAACTTCCAACCGGAAGATGAAAATAGGGCGTAATTAATGTTAACTTTTTTCCTTTATTTACTGGAATATAAGAAATGTGAAACTATAATAGTAAATCAATAATTTCGGCAAACAAAAATAATATTAACGCTCAACTTCATTTATCAAAGTTTACTTTTACTATCGCTGTAAAGTAAACGCGCATCTACAATCAAGTATCTTAAATTCCGAAATAAAATTTTTTCAATTCATGCCAAAAATCAGAAATTGTCGTCAGTTGTCGCATAAAATCGCATAAGTCCGCTGGCGCGGTAGGCACACTTTATGCACTGTTACTTTTACTCGACCAGTGCGTTTTCTGATATTGCAACACTTTAATTTACTTGCAACTATAATTGGTCGACTGATTTGAAGAACCAGAACCCTTTCAGTTATTTTGACCGATAAAAGAACTCACGTGACAGTCACTCTACAAAATGCCGGTCTGTATTCGCGGAAGCTTCAGTCATGATTATTTACCGGTAGTGGTATGAGTATATCGCAGAGAATATTATCTTTATTTGTTTATTTACATTTTTAAACACGTTTTTCAGTTGTGACAGCTACTCGCGTCAGTGCGGTCGGTTGACATTCTTGATTTTGTGTTTTTTTGGAGACTGGTTCCTAAATTTTTGAAAAAAAAATGCCTGTAAACAAGAATGAACTAAGGATTTCCACGTGAGTTGTAGAACTTTTTAGTTTTATTTAAATTTGCTGGTTAATATTATTATTTCAAAATATTTTTTAACAAAAACTATTTTATTTTATTATTATGTACATACTGTAGGATATTTATGTTTATTACTCGAAATATTATCAATTTTTTTTTTATTTAAGATAATGTTTTAGTTTTTTTTTATTTAAACTAATAGATTTAATGTAATTAAAGAATATAAAGTTTTTCGTAATTCCAATTTGGTTTTTGGTGTTACAATGTTACATTGATAAAGTTCATTGATTTAAAAGATAGAAACCGAAATTTTGTTATTTTAAATTTAAAAAAAACATGGTTCCATTTGGGGAGAGACTAATACGAGGTTCAAACTATTTTAAAAACGTGGCAAATAACTATGTACAATTTGGATATCCGAATTGCGATATTACTGAAAATGTAATTGAACTTTTTAATCAGTGAATGTAATGGAGATACAATGTCATGCAAAATTTCAGATCTATATTTTTCCGAAAAAATAATTAAGTGTAAACATATGGAATATAAAAATGATTTAAAAAATTCTATAAACTTAGTAATGAATAAAATTAATGGTGAGTATTTGATACTTTATTGAAATTTTTAATTTTATCGGGAAAAGAGGATAGATACAGGAAATGGGAGGAACGTAAAATGTTCAAAATAAAAATTGGTCGTGGATATTATTATATTAGGTATTTTCAAAATTTCAAAGCTATAGAAATATTTAAGATTTAAGTAGAAAGTTTTCAAAAATTACAATATAATTATTTTTTTTTATTTCTTAAGCGTTTTTAAATACTACGTTTGTGTAGTTTAAATTGAAGTTTTTTATTTTAAATTCCATCTGCATCATATATTTTGAATATAAAACCAATAAATAACCCATCAAAGAAAAATATTAATTGCCAAACAATTGAAAAATATTAATTTAAGTCTAGTAACCAAGAATTAATCAAATTTGATAAATAATTTTTATGGTGTACTTAAATGAAAATAATAAAACTGGGATATTTCAGAAATGTCAATAAAACAAGTAGATAATATTATTTCTACAGGAAACATTAATATTCACCCATAATGAGTTTTTTACATTAAATACATAATAAATTTTGGGTACATCATTTTAAATTGAAAATTGAGTGATATCAATATGAAAATAATTTGACAGATTTGCCATAGCCTGGTAGGGCGGATGTAATTTCGGCCGGAAAAAGCCGGTAGGTAAATTCGGCCGGAGGTTTTAAGTTGCTTCCTTATCTCATAGGTATTTTCGGCCGCAAATCAAATAAAATAACAAAATGCTTTATATTAAAATATTTCTTTATTTCAATAAAATTATTACATCATTTTATTTCTATAACTTAGGTAAACTATAAATTTTTAAAAAACGTTTTGATGTGATACAGATTTAACGAAATTAATTCTAGAAATATTGTCAGATCGAAGCATATTTACCATGTTTTCGATAAATTTTAGTTTGTTTTTTACTTGTTTGTCTTTAAATTTTTTATTTTTAAATATGCATCGATCTGACAATCTTTTAATTTTTCTATAAAAATAAATATAGAAGGGTGACTTGAATAAAAACTAGAATTAAAGAATGATTCGCAGGCATTTGTGGTTCTTTTAATTGAAGGGTTTTCATATGCCCATATATTTGGTGGAAAATGAGATTCTGGCGCTATGTAGTTTTCTAATAAATAGTCTGCGTATTTATCTATAAGTTTATGGTCCGGTTTGTATGACATGAGATCAAATATGAAACAATCTTCAACTTCAGAGGGGTCTAAATAAGTTAGCTTTTAGATTTTACCAACAGAAAAAGTCTCATATATGTGTCACTGGTCTTATTGGGCAACAGACAATACAAAAGAGGAACATAATGCCCATTTTCCAGTCCATGGATGGTAAATAACTGATAAAAATATACAGAAACTATTAATTACCAATATTTTAATCTCATCGTAAACATCAACCCCTCGGCCGAAATTACCCCTGTCATAAATGGTACCCCTTGATTTATGCAGGTAGGCCAAGGGATTACCGGCCGAAATTACGCCCGCCGGCCTGGTAATGGTCACGATAGTACGAAGGGCTTTTAGAAACGTCAAAGAAATAATCGGAGAAATATTGTATATAGTCAAATGCAGTCTTATCATGCGGGTCATACGATTCAACAAAGACATTCTCACCGTTTTTGTTCTCTTTTATTGCGTTTAATTATAACTTCCAAATAAAATTCGTAAGATGAATAAGACAGACTTATGCAATTTTGACGGGAGAAAAAAGGATATGATGTATTTAGTTTCAGCGATTCTAAAAAGTCTTTTTCCAACGAAGTTTTTATTTAAATGGCAGGTATGTCACTTTGACAATTCAAAGTGACAATATGGATAATAAGCAATTTTCCGGTATTTTACATCCTCAAGCAAAAAAATGGTATACTTAATCTGATAGATTATTACGAGAATGAAATTAAAAGTTGAAATTCGTCAACCATGTGTGCAGGAAACATCAACCATCATTTTCCTCGGGTATATTTGTAATCTCACATTTTGGTAACCTCTGTGTCTTCTGATTAGTGACCTTTGAACCCGCACGATAAGAGCGCTTTTGACTATATCAAGGAAGTATGGTGCAGTAGCACAAACATTTTCGAATTTTTTTTCTCTTTCGCTTCTCATATATTCTGACATTTTGTTCCAAAGCAATAAGATTTATTTTTCTCTCCAATTATCAATTTTTAGAACGAGTTTCTATTTTATTCAACACTGGCGATAAAACATTTTGATGGAAATTGAATTTATGCAAAACAATTTTTTGTTTGAAATATTTTACTAATTTGACGTCAATTTTTTCACCATACAATATATATCGTAAAATTAACAATAAATTATGGAGTATACTTTACAATGCGTGTAATTTAATACCGAAACACCAATAACCAATAAATATATGCGGCGTCATGTTTCCATAAATATTAGTCAACGTCAACGTTTTCTGGCTTCAAGCACAAAAAATCCGTTAGATACTTCCAGTCCAGGGGTTCTATATTTTCATTTCATTTCCACATTTCCATCAACATTTTGCTAGATATTGATAACGGCAACAGGTAGACGCTTGAAATATTCACAGAATATTTAGTTATATATTCACTTTAAAAATAAATAATTGAATTAAAATGAAAGAAATATCGAACGGGGGCTCCCATACAGCAAGCATAATTTTTTTGCCTTTTTTATGAAGAATGGCACGGAACCCTTCGTGCACGAGTCCACTCGCACTTGGACGGTTTTATTTACAATTACTGAGACTGAGACATAATGATAATGTATTGCCAAATCTATAATAATTGGCAAATGAGACATAAAGAAGCAAACATTAAAATATGATATGTAATTAGTAAACAATTCGGTAAACAATAACAGCTACTTAATGACCTCAAGCAACAGACCTTCCTGTGAAAGCTGCCAGTGCCCACTTACTGTTAAACACATCCTGGTTGATTGTCGCCAATTTAGCACAAGAAGACGACAACTTAATCTCAAATCCTAGCTGCAAGACATCCTAGGGGACCCAAACCAAATCGAGACAACACTGAAATTCTTAAAAGATATATCACTCGATCATAAACTTTAAACTATGTTTCTAACTATCTGTAATAACTACTGTTTTCTGTAATCGCCCTGTGCAAGTGGCCATAGTTGCCGAACACGTCTATTGAATAAAAAAAT
>CAJUYG010003147.1:8371-23738 GCA_910591675.1 Galerucella calmariensis
TTTATTTTATTTGCTATTTTGACATATAGCTAACCTTAAATTTGATAAATAAAATCATCAGGATCGTATCCAGCCAATTTCGAAAAGGCTATGTAATTAATAATTACCAGCTTCTTTTTCTAATTGAAAATACTTGAGAACTTTCAAAATAATGATGTTTCTCCGTGTATCTATGCACATTTTTGTATTATTTAAATATATATAACAATAAGATCAATATTCACTTTTCATTCATAATAATTGACCGTAAGCAACAAAGTACACATCTGACAAGAACTGTCAGTGTGACAGTAGAAAAATACGTAAGACACATTGCCGCTACGAAAGTAACGCCTCCATAGTATCTTGAGCTCCAGATTGATAGGTTGCGCTTGCGCGTAATCTAAACATCAACCAATCAAATTTTTGTAAGTCAAAGATTAGGGTAAAAGTTTGTAATACATTTAAACGGTTCATTATTGTGATATTTTGATTAGGATTAATCACAGACGTGCTTTTTTCCATTTCTTCCAACGTAATGTGTTAGAAAGACATTAACAATCGATGACGCACACCAAGAAGGGTATTATTTTAACTATAAATAAGATCATCAGGATTGTATGTAATTAATAATTAACAGCTTCTTTTTCTAACTGAAAATACTTGAGAACTTTGAAAATACTGATGTTTTTCCGTGTATTCATGCATATTTTTGTATTATTCATATAAATGAAAAAATAAGATTAATATTCACTTCTCATAAATAATAATTGATCGTAAACAACAAAGTACAGACCTGTCAAGAGCTGTCAGTGTGACAGTAGAAAAAGACGTGAGACTTATTGCCGCTACAAAAGTAACGCCTTCATAGTATTATAAACTTTCGATTGGTAGGTTGGGCTTGAGCGTAATCTGAACATCAACCAATCAAACTTTTGTAAGTCAAAGATTAGGGTGAACGTTTGTAATACATTTAAACGGTTCATTTTTGTGATATTTTGATTAGGATCAGTCACAGACCTGCCTTTTTTCCATTTCTCCCTACGTAATGTGTTAGAAAGACATTAACAATCGATGACGCACACCAAGAAGGGTATTATTTCAACTATACGTTCATTAATACGGAAATGTGAAGGCTAAAATATATTTAGGGTGTTCCATTGGGAAAGGGCCTAACTTTAATTGTACATGGGGATCACTCAGGTGCTTCCAAAAACCTATAATAAATGTTTCTTCTGCACTTTATAACCGAGATACAGGGTGTTTTATAAATTTATCCTATTTCTTTCGAACCTCATAACTTGGAGTTACCCTGTATATTATTTTTAAATTTGGTTCACGTAATAACCATCACCTAGAAACTCCATCCAAAGCATCTCCAAAAAGATAATGCATGTCCAGCTCAACAAAAAATTTCAAAATTCGTCTTCCCTAAAAACAACACCCTGTATATAGATTTTTTTGAAATTGCTTTTTATAATTGGAAAAAGTAAAAAATCGAATCAAGATATTCCCTTTTTATTTTTCCGCAAACAATTTTACTACTAAAAACTTACCATCAAAGTAATAATTTATGCACTTTTTGGGGGTTAACAATGGTATCGGAGAGTTTGTTTTTCATATTTTTGCTTGAAATAAAATCTATTTAATGCATTCGAGGAAGCATCCCAGCAATTCAATTGATTTTGTATGTTTCCGGGTACAGACCACTAAAAAATGAGATTACAGGGCCCTACTTAGGACATTCTCATTCAATATGTCTCGAATATTTCGAACACCCTGTATAAGGATATGTATCTGGAAACTATGCACTTCTACATTCAAAATAATAAGAGTTGAATACGAGAAATGAATTTATACTTACTAAAACGGAGAGATTTTTATTAATTGACCTGAAAAGAAAAAAAGAAATTCTAGCATTGTCCAAACGAAGCAAGTCTAACCTACAAAAATTGCAGTATAAATTCATTTCTCGTATTCAACTCTTGTTATTCAGAAGGTATGAGTGCATAGTTTCCAGATACACATCCTTATACAGGGAGTTCAAAATATTCGAGACATATTGGATGACAATGTCCTAAGTACGGCCCTGTAATCACATTTTTGAGTGGTCTGTGCTCGGAAACATACAAACTCAATTGAATTTCTAGGATGCTTCTCCTAATGCATTAGATTCCATTTCAGGCTAAAAAATAAAAAAAAAACATCTCCGATACCATTGTTAACCGCCAAAAAGTGCATAAATTATTACTTTGACGGTAAATTTCTGGTAGTACAATTGTCTGCGGAAAAATGTAAAGGGAATATGTAGATTCGATTTTTTATACCCTTCCGAATTATAAGAAGCCATTAAAAAAATCTATATACAGGGTGTTGTTTTTTGTTAAGCCGGCCCTGCATTATCTTTTGGAGATGCTTTTGGTAGAGTTTCTAAGTAATGGTTATTACGTGTACCAAATTTCAAAATAATATACAGGGATACTCGGAAGTTAGGAGGTTCCAAAAAAATAGGATAAACTTATCAAACACTCTGTATCTCGGTTATGAAGTGCAGAAGACACATTAAATTTGAAAGCACCAAAGTGATCCCCATCTACAGTTGAAGTTTAGCCCTTTCCCAATGGAACACCTTGTATATATACATATATATTTATAAGAGTTCTTGATCGTGGATAATAATAGGCATTTTGACATTTTTTTAAATATTGATAAAGGATACAAAGATGCATCGTTTGTAGTACCAAACCCGTTTATTCAAATGAAACGTTACGGCATTCTGAAGGGATCATCTCGGGACATTGCTAACTGTTCGCTAATTTTTATAGCAAATGTTTCCTGTCACCATGTGATTATAATTGAATTGATGTCTTCGAGTTTGAGTTTGAGGAAGACCAGTACTGAAAGTTTTGAAGAAAATAGAGCCAAAGATAACCACAGGACCAGATCAAATATCATCATTTATTTTTACAGATTGTGAAAATGTCCTTGCAGTTTCTCTTACCACCCTCATTAATATTTGTTCGCGACGATCACAGCTCCCTCCATATGGAAGATATTAGAGGTATATCCTAAACAGAGAAAGGGTGACCACTCCCATTATCGAAGTTTAGCCCGATTAGTATTATTTGTAATTTTACCAAGGTGTTCGAGATTATTTCGCAATATTTTCTATATTCTTCAGTTGATGAGCAGATGTCAGTACATCATCATGGTTCCACGGAAGGACGCTGTTTTACAATGTCACTCAGGAAATAACGCAAAACTTAGATGGGCAGGTACAGACTAATCTTATTCACACATACTTCTCAAAAGCTTTGGACTGACTGCATAATAGTTTGTTACTACGTAATTTATCAAGAAATGGACTATTTACTGCTATGATGGAATTATTTTCTCCATACTCACTAAATCGGAAGCAATTCGGGGTATGTAGTGGTCGCAAGTCTAAAGAATATTTAGCTCTCCCTGGGGTACCTCAAAGCTCTAATCTGGGACCTTTGCTTTTCAACATAATATTCACTAATCATGTCTTGGTTTTAATGGATGTGGATGTATGTTATATGAATATGATATGAAGATATTTCGTAAAATTTTTGAAAATAAGAATTGTCATGGCTGAAAGACCTCGGTCGATGGCCTGTTGATTCTTTAGTGTCAATAAAGTACACTTCTCTCTCTCTCTCTCTGATGATTGTCATTCATTACAAAATAACGAATTTGTGACTGGTGTTTCACTAACAAGCTAAGCCCAATTTCGGCTAGGTGTGTGGTAATATCATATTCTCCTAAGTCTGATCTATTTACGTATAATTATATGATATAGCTTTATTGCAAGATGCTCACGTGATTTTAACGATATTATGGTATTAAAAGTTTATAGTTTTCGTTATAGGTCAGGATATGAGTCAATAATATGGAATCCCATATATCATATGCATATCAACAGCATTGAATCTGTGCAAAAAAGATTCTCAAAATTATAAAGTTCCAAAATTGACAGGGTATATCCAAGTATTGGTTAATCTCATAACCATTTACCAGTACGGCATTCTTTCAATAGCCTTGATATTAGAAGAGCATATCGCCCACTACTTTTTCTACATAAAGCACTGGTTAATACTGTCAACTGTCAATATCTAATCGGAAAACCAAATGTTCTAATACCTAGGCTAGCGTTCACATTAAAGCACCGCCTACTAATATTCTTAGGAATTCGCCAGTCTTCATAAAATTGGAAACTATAACAATTATTGCAGCCCTTTTAACATTTTTCTTGCATGTCCTTGATAAATTGAATGTATATATTTAAGAACTTACATACACATCAACTTATTCACCTCAACAAATGATAATTTATTTTACATTTTTGGTTTAGTGTTTATTGTTGTTCATTTCAGGCTTATTTAATTGATGTTATTCATCTTTTATTTGTTATTGGTAAACTATAGATAAGAGTGAACCAAATTCATAAAAATGATGAAAAACAGAACAAAAAAATTGTTTGAATAGTTGAACGTCCTTAATGTTGCCTTGATGTGTACCGAACGAAGTTAGAGCACTTTGAATAATTAGAATGAACAACTTTCCTCTTGAATCCGCACGAACATCAAACTTTCAAACACATGGAAGTAATCTTGAAGTACCACAAGAGATTTAAAAACGTCGCAGTGGTATAGGCGATCAACCTTCAATGAGACAATAACAAAAATTACCCAACAGTACAAAAAGAACAATGAATATGCTGAACCTCCAATTTTGGGTGTTTAAGTTAAAACTGATTTAACCTCGATATAATCGATAATGCATACCCACCAATAATTATACACTTAAACAAGTTTAGGTATAAACGGTGCGAAAGTTCATTAGTTACTTCATTTTATTATGGTTTCTTGATGACTTGAAATTCAGGCTAATAGCAAAGCAAAGCAGAGAAATTACTGTGGGGCGAAAATAGCCTTAAGAAAAGGGTAAGTGCGGCAAACCCTTTGTGAGGTCACTTTTGTGCCTTCAAATATTTCAGGCATTTATTCATTTTCGAACGGAAGTTCATTTATACTAACTGAATTTGCGAATAATTTACTCAATTATACTGTGATTCCATGACTTGAGTTTGTTCTTCAATTAATTGCGTTGATCATGACATTTTGATAAATAAACTTGAACATCATGGCATCCGCAAAATTCGTCTAACATTGTTTTAATCTCATCTTGAGTGTAAAAAACGACCTGTACGAGCAAATGGTTCAGTTACAAGAGCGTTAGCAGAGGTAGATCACAGGGTTCAGTTTCAAGTCCAATTTTTTTTTCGGTATTTACCAAGAATGTCACAGATTCAAGTATTGATGGCAAATTCACTTCATTTAATGTTAACACTAGTGTAACCTGTAGTAGTTCAGATACCAACTCTACTTTCTACTATGGGCAAATATCTCATAACTATCAATCCTTGGTCTGGAACGGGCTATGTTTTAACAGTGTGGAGATTTAAGTTACAGCTACGAAGTTTTGCAGCCTCTGAATGAATTGAAAATATCTTCAAATTCGAATAAGTTTTTTGACTCCATATTGACAGTGCGCTTGAATAGTCTGTACATGTGGACACTTTGGCAAAAAATTATACCATGCTTGTTTTGCTTCAGATTTATCCTTCTCCTAACCTAACAACTTACTACTTTTTGTTCCAGTCGCACCTACGCTATGGTTTGCCTTTCTGGAGGTCTTGTAGCTAGCACCTCTTCGAATCTATCTTTCAATAACAAAAAAGATCTTCTCGTTACATTTATGGTTCAAGCACTAAAAACACATTGCGAATTCTATTTTGAAAAATACAAAATCCTTACTCTATTCATTTTTGGATCACGTGTGTATATGGTTCGTTGACAATCTCAATATTTAATTGAGAGACCAATAATTCATAGTTACTTTATTAGAAGAGAAAATCTCGATACTTACTCAACCATGCCTACCTTTAATCTGGTATGAAATTCTTTCATCTTCAATTCTAAAAAAATATTCAATCACCTATCTTACGAATTGAAAGTACCAAATACAGTTCCATACATTGACGAAGGCATTTCTCCTTATTATTCAGTAGCAGAATTCTTCAATATACCTAGACTTTCAAGTTACTTTGGCATAATTCAATATTTAGTATGATCTACGATATTAGAATATCGTATTATTTATATTTCAAATTTGTCTAATATAATGTTTTGTATTATTGCCATGGTATGGAGGGTATTTTCATTTTTTCGAATTCCGTTGTGAATTCTATATTTTCATATCATGTCGCTTGTCCATAAACTTGTATAATTGTTCATGATGATAAAGCTTGTTTCTCCCCATGAAATATATTTTTCAAACTGTCTACCTACAACCCTGTTTTACTCCAATAGAAGAAAATTCAACGAAGACCAGTGTTTTCGAGTTCAGCAAAGGAATCCCAATTTTTTCGTGGCTGTAATAGTCATTAATGAAATACCTTCAAAACAAATTAAATGGAAAAAGCAGAAATTATGTAAGAGGAACGCAAAACGAACCTAAAAACTATGATAAATGAATGCTCACAATAATGATCTGCGAGTGTGATTTATATTGAAAAATTCCAATTAAAATTCATATTATTATAATCAATAGTCTATCCACCCCAGCGACACGACGCCGAAAAGGTTTTTCAACACAGCAAAAATATTTTTACTTTGCGCTCTTATTTAATAGACACAATCATCAATCTTACTGGCGTCAATAAGTTTAATAAAATATTTTTATCGATATACATTCATTCCACTATTTTTTTGTCGGAACTTCCCTCTTGAATAACTCTTGAAAAATTTTTATTGCGACTATTCATTCCACATTTGAAAATGGAAACAAAGCCTTGGAAGGACCCTATTACAGAAAATATAGTTAGTACAAAAAACTATTATATTACATGCACTATCATATTTACTGAAAAAAGGTTCTTCCAAGGCTAGGTCAATGAAAGTATACAATAACTTGACAAAAGTGAGTTTATTTATAATCATAAAAGTTTTCTATAAATGATATGAAACCAGCAATAATTATTGCTTGTGCATAGAAACTACAATTTCGTGTCTTAATGTGGTTTTTGCTTATTGACATTATCAATGTCGCAATTAACAACGTGTGCCAATAATTGCCGGCATTCACATATTCTACTTTATATTTATACTTAAATAGAGGGCTGGACCGCTAGCGAATGTACATTCGCATACTCACGTGTGACCAAAAATCGTATTTTCCATGTTTTCCATCATACTCAACTGACCAAAGCTTATAGAATGGAGTATAGAAAGTAGTTCAACTGAATCAGAGTATAATTTTACAATAAGCGAGCTGCAATATTGAATTAATAAATACGTAATACTTTTCAGCTGAATTGGATGCTTAAAATGCCATCCACTGGTCTCTTGACTATTAGCGAATCGACCACCACATTCTTCTTGTACATTGCGAATAACAAATTAATAACATTCACTTAGTGACTGATTCTGTTTTGCAACTACTTTGGATTTCATAATTTATCCACATGAACCTTTTATATAAAATAGCCCCATGGTTTTCCAAGGTCTAGGGGTGTGAAATCTGAAAACTTTGTGGGTGTCTTCATTGGTCTTTGTTCACCAATACGCCACCCAGGAAAACATTGGTTCAAAAACTCGCGAACATTTAGTGCATAATGCAGGGGTGCACCATCTTGTTGTGACCAGATACTATCAACTGGTAGTTTGGATTGTTTGCTTTTTGCGAGGACTGGTATAACTTCTTTTGAAATTCATATTATAATCAATAGTCTATCCACCTCAGCAACACGACGCCGAGAAGGTTTTTCAACACAGCAAAAATATTTTTACTCTGTGCGCTTATTTAATAGACACAATCATTAATTTTACTGGCGTCAATCAGTTTAATAAAATGTTTCTATCGATAAGATTAGACTGTCTCGAATAAATCCACTACTTTTTTTGGCAGAACTTCCCTCTTGAATAACTATTGGAAAATTTTTATTGCGACTATCCATTCCACATTTAAAAATGGAAACAAATCCTTGGAAGGACCTTATTACATTAAATATTATTACCAGCATCCACATATTCTACATTATATTTATGTATTGTTTGCTTTTTGAGAGGACTGGTATAACTTCTTTTCGCAGAAATTGAAGTTATATTTCCCTGAAAAAAATTAGGATAAATAATTGTGTCATTGATTATTCCCGCCCAAACTTTCATCACCAGTAGGACTATTCTTACTCCAGTAGGTACCTATTTGCAATTTTAACGATTCACTGAACCATTTAGGCAAAATGTAGCTTCATCAGAATACAAAATTTGTTCGATTAAATGTGGATTGCGGTCACATAAATGTTGAGAAATATCACAAAGCTATATAAGGCAATCGGGATCATCATCTTTGAGTCTTTCATAATGCGTGATACTATCAAAGATTACAGAATAAAAATATAAGATGTTTCACTAGTTCGAATTTATCGCGTAAAGCACCGATGCCGCTGGTGACTGTCTGGTGACTTGGATGGTACAGTACGTCACTACTACTTGCATTTAATTTGGCATATTATAATCTAAATAATTTTTATTCTGCGATATCTATTACAAAGTTCATATCCATTTTTCAAACACATTTTTAATGAATGAGAATTGATTTTGAAAAGTGACTTCATATTTAAAATTATCCTTAGCGCACAGTATATGTTGTGAAATTTAATGTAACTTTTTCTGTGAATATGTTTTATTTAAATGATATTACATATTTTAGATGTATTAGGAGTTTTTGCTCAGAATATGTGCAATGTTTGGGTACTTTACATTAGACCAATCGCATACTTGTTGCTGAGCTCTCGGTTTATCTCCTAACGGATTTCCCCATTTTAATATACGAAGTATGCTGATAAAAAAGATAACCCGATACGTGGAGACTTGGAATGTAATCTTTCTAAAAGATACAAATCATCTTAGGTACTCACATTTTTTTATTCGACAAGTGCGGTTATATAGAAGTAAGTAATGTTTATTTGGCATGCTTAACAACCAAAGAACAGCCTCACTTGGCTTATAGTATAGGAAATGAAGCATTTTGGTTTGCAATTTTTTCATCCAGCATGAATTTATTTCCAGAGAAGGTAGGAAATAGTCTGAGAATCATATTTTCTTACGTTAAAACCTTGGGGTGGTACAACCTTCATCTCGAGGAGGGACATTTTTTATTACATCATAACCACAGGAATCGATGGAAAAAGTAATTCCAAGAAAAAAATGAGAGTAGAACAAATATTTTCCAAGTTATTCGCGGCTGGAAGTAACAGTATTTCGACGGAAAAATCGATTTTTTTGAAGGGTTGTATGCAGTTTATCTAAAAAACTGTAGAGAGCAAAATTGTACATTTTTTTATAATTTTTCTATTGCTAATACAAACCGAGAAACGGCATGATAATAGTCAGCTTGTTTTCGTCGTATGTATAATTTGAAAGATTAAAAATCAAATAACCTCAAAAAATGTATTGAACAACTTTTAATCAAAATAATGTCGGGACCTACTTTTTTTCTACAGAAAAATCAGTAAAAACAGCCCCCAACTACCCCCCAATTAAAATTCTCCACAAAACTATCAAACGCGAGCTAATTTTATTACCAAATAGCGTTCATAAAAAGTGATAACAGATTTGGAAAGACCGTTAAAATTAAGCTCAAATGCGCTCTTAATTCTCTTAAATTTGCTCTGGTTCAATAAAAAAATTGATAGTTATATTTAATAAAGTCGAATTCCATCTTCAAACCACGGAACCACGGGAAAGTTAAAAGCCAAACCCGTGGTGAATTTTTTTTCTTTTTGTCTTTAGTTCTTTTCCACATTTTTTGTCTGAATAACATTGAATTTAAAATGAAGCAGAGTTATTTGTTTTGAAAATTCATTTATCAATAATGTACGGCCGAAATTTTATAATCATTTGTGACACTGTTAAACAGCAAACGTAGAACAATTTCAGCATTTGATTGAATTGATAAGTAAAGAAAGATATTTCACTACAGCGCGAATTCAAACCGCCATACTTCGGCTTCAACTTCCCGAGCCCCTACACTGCTGCTCCTGAGCGGTAAAAAGTATTCGAAAGTTGAGTTGAGAAAATTAAAAGTGCATTAGAACTCATTTTCCAACGACCTTACCATATCTGTTATTATTTTTTATGAACGCTATTTGGTAAAAAAGTTAGCTCGCGTTTGACAGTGTTGTACACGAGTCGCTATGTCGCATCTTATAAATAACACAGTGTAAGTAAAATTAATTGATCGAAAGATTAGGTTTCAGGAAATAACTTTATTAGATACAATTATAGGTTGTGCAAAGACAACGACAATAACAAGAATGAATCTTGAAAGTAATATTAATCTTGGCGTTTTGCCTTTGGGTATCTTGCAGCGTCAGCTAGTTTTTATACGGGGTGTGCAAGTATCTTTATATAATTTGTATACCAAATAATTGGTGTCAGGGGACCAATTTAAAATGCCTTATTCAAGTTAGGAAAGAAAACGATTTTTCGCAGCTTCGCAATTTCCTCCCTTTTCTTCAAAATATCCCCGAAAATACTGGAGATGCGAGAAAAATAATGTAGCATTGATATCGATTAAAATTTCTCCGTGCCTAGATTTCCTGAAAAGTGAAAATTCAGCAGAATACAGCCGCTTCAAACTTCTATATACGAGTGAAAACCACCTCATTCAAGCCATTTAAACTCACCCCATTGAAAAACTAAGTGATCATGAGGAATTCCATTCACTAAGTCTCATAGCTCTTGGAAAAACCTTACAAAATCGTTATTAAAAAAACTTCCTATACAAAACCGTATCAAGTCGCAGAAATAGTATTATGTCCACATGCTACATGACACTTGACAGCAACCCACTCATTATTTTGCGATGTAGGCTGATGTTTCCAAGTTAAATCATGCATTATCGTGAGTTATTATAGTTTGAAATTATGGTGAACATGGGATGAATACATTGCTGACAGGGGTGGAAATGAAATGGGTTCTTGTCCAAAGAGCTTCATGAACTCTATTCCTGGAACAATAACATCGATTATCATTTGGACAGATAGCTGTCCATCTCAAAGCCAAATGTGCTACTTTTATATTTTGGCGATGAATCCGCAAATCAAGCAGATCAGCAAAAAGTTCCTCCTTCATGGCCATATTCACATGGAGGTGGATAGTATCCACTTTGTGATTGAGCGGAAATCTAGAAAATAACCGAATTATATAGTGATTTCTTGGGACTGGATGATGTTGGCTCTCATAGGACATAAAATGAGACTACGTTGTATTTGAAATGATAACCTTTTATTTCAAGGACTTTAACAAGCTCTACAACAGACAACACTTCCATCCAAAATTGAAAACAAACAAAGAAGGGCGAAAAATTTCAAGATTTCAACAGAAGGGAAGGACGAAAGCAGCATCTTAGTGTAGAAAATTCATCAACTCCACTCCTCGGAACCTCCAACCTAATAAATTCGAAAATATTCGAAGACCTTTAAAAATTACTTGTGGGTGCCTGAGATATTCCACCGCTTTCATCAGAAGGTGGCCCATGGTGACAAAAATTCAAACAAAGATAATGAGGATTAAAGCTTGAAATTTCCAATTTAATTAGCTGTAATTTTGTGGAGGCTAATTATTTGATCAGTTTTGTATCTGTGTTTGTTCAATAGATAATTCTCAACTGCCACTTTCTCACCACACTAAACAGTATTGAGCATAAAATGTATTTACTTCTTTGAAATTAAAAAAAAGCTAAGCAAAATTTTAAACGTTGTCATACCAATTTATTCACTCACAGTTCCTGCTAGAAGAAAATTAGATGAACAAGCATCGTTACATAGGAAAAATGGATAAACATGAACCTTTTATGCTCTCCTGTGAAATGTAAAGTTTGTGACCCAACACCCTCTTGCTCTGAGGCACTAAATTACTTCATGAAAAGTGCAATGTTATTAAATGCTGAAAAGTTGCGGAATGAACTTAACCCTTCACTGAATTTTGATGCATATTAGCAACATCAAATAAATTTTGGATTTAAAAATCTATTGAGAGTTCAAAATAACGATAGACGCTTTGTTGCATACTTGCAACATATCGTATACATTATATCAAGCGGTGTCAGCAATGCAAACTATTTTCATCCGTCATTCTCTCTCAGTCACCAGCAAGAGCGGTTCTGCGTAAACACCTGTTAACTCGTGGTTTGAAACCTCTTGAAATTTATGATATTTTGAGTGGAAAAATTTATTATCAGGTGAGGCATATATTTATTAACTTAATTTGCAATTAATTTTGAATTACCAAACTGTAGTAAATCTGTGAAACTGTTTTTTATGTATGGTGCATCATTTTGCCGATTGACTATATACACAAATAGACATAACAAACAGAATGATGCACATATGCAACATGGAAGTGAACAATAATTATAATTTTTCAGGTACAATGTCTTCTTGGAAAAAGTCGGGGAAACACAGGCCACTGACTGAGCACGAATTGAAGGATGCAATTGACAATTTATCGGAAAGTGAGGATGACTTTCAGCTAGGTTCAGATGAAGGAAATGCCCGTTTAGAAGGTAACAATGCTCCCATCGATATTGAAACTATGTCTGATAATGAACTGCTCGATGACTATAACGAACTGTTCGATATTGACAGTATTCCAATATACTTCGCAAACGAAGAAGTCGAAAGTGTGACACCAAAAGATGAAGATAATTTACCATCTACATCAAGCATTGACTCTCAAATTCAGGATGGATTCGAAATTTTGATGGACATAACTAATGTACCATCGACTTCATTCCAAGAAGAAAATGTTCTTCAAATTCCTCATCAAAATCCAGCCACAAAAAGTATTGAAGAACATGATCCTATTCAAAATGAAAATCATTATGCAGGGCTAAATAAAACAGTGGCTAATAAAATAATTCCACCAACTAAACAGAAACGACTTCGGAAAAGCAAAAACCAAATGAAGAACACAAATTTAGTAGAGAAACCTGAGCCTCCCAAGAAAAAGATGGAAGTCAAAAACGACCTTCAGATATTGAAAGAAAAATACGCGAATGTAACGTGGAGAAAAGGCAATTCACAAATACCGGAGAATGTTATAGAATTTCGAGGTGATTCACGACTCCCAGCTGCCTTTTTGGGAATGCTTACACCATCTGACTTCTTCAGACATTTCTCCACAGATAAGTTGTATGCTCACATAACAGAACAGTCTAATTTATTCTCAGCTCAAATTTCACCAGACCATCCAGATAATTTGACTTCAACGGACATCAAGAAATACAAAGGTGTTGGCAAATTGATGTCTGTCATACATCTTCCAAGTATTCGGAGCTATTGGAGTCAATTGGTATAGAAAGTATCAAGCAAATGATGTCTCAAAAACATTTCGGAAAAATACGTAAAGTATTACATTTCAATGACAATACAAATATGACAAATCGCAATGATGCAAATCATGATCGATTGTATACATTTTTTATAGATAATTGCATGATCTTCTACACATTTCATTGGTTTTAATTCAATAAAAAAAGTTATTTTCCTGCGATATTCTCACGACCACCACCATTCAGATGACTAAAATATCTTGCAAGACTATTTGTGTCTATTTTCATGATCAGATTGATAATAATTGCAATCGTCCAAGAGAATTTGGTAATTTTAACATTTTGCGTGTGTTTCTTCAAACATAATGACGTAAATTATTCACCAGTACTATAATTAACTGGTGGATAATGAGAAGGCCACATAACACATTATTTTATTTAGGATTATTCTCACAACCGACACAATATTTTGAATAAAAATTTTCACCGCAAATGGGATTCGAATGTCAAAAACTCCTTGCTTAACCAAGTCTATGAGCCGTGAACCATCAGGTTATGAAGATATATATTAGTATCAAGATGTTGTCGTTTTATATGCAGTTTTTCATCTATGTTAAAAACAAAAGTGACGTTTCAAATAATTTATTGCTTATTGCAAGAATTTTAAAAACTGTACTAGTAGACTATGAGCCCATGGGGAAAAAAGTGTCACGATTTGAAACAGCAGCAAATCCATTTAGAACAATAGTTTATCATGCCACCATCGGCTCCAGCACTATGGCGTACATTTTCTCTTGTGCAGAAAAGCGCAGTGGAAAACTGAACATTTTATTTTTCACCCACCGAAACCGTGATATGAAACAGTACGCCGTTTGTTATATTTGATTGTAGAATCATAGGAGATCGGTCCAGATTCTATGAAGTTCAAAAATAATCGTTTGGCAAATCTAGGAACATTTTTAAGAACTCTTATTTTCTACCCTCTAAAAAGGTGATTTCAAACTGTACGTTATTACTTTCTGTAGATCATACAACATACAAATAAAGATTTGACAAAAGTGCCGTATAAAAAAAGTTGTTTGAAAAGCTGTGGGGAATTGTTTCTCTTCCGAGATTTTCCTTCTCAAAAAAGGTCATCTGAAACTGTACGGCATCTAGTGCAATAGGTTCCTTTTAGAATAAAATAATATAATAAAATAATGTCGTACAAAAACATTAGTGTGAATAGTCAAAAAACTTTGGGAAGTTTATCTGAAGCCGGGAAAGGAATGCAGTCGAAAACATTCGATATTGCCACGTTTAACTATGAAAAAATTTGACGCGTTGATACATTTTGTTGTCGAAGCTAAAATTAATCTGTAAATCTAGTCTCGTTACCTTTGTATAACTCACCTATCCGAGGTCTACCTGTTATGTTTTATATAAAAACGCCCTGAACGATGTTACCTGAATGATCGAGGTAGAGTCTACTCTGGGTTCAAAAAAAATAAAAAAAAACAACAATATGATAAAAGGTTGGTTCAATATAATAAATTATTTGGGTGTGGCTGGATGAATACAACAAAAATTAAACTGACCCTGTTTAGAGTAGCAACGCTAAAAACTCCCTGAAGGTAGTTCCTATGTACCTGTAGTGAAGTCTGAAGTTGACCTCGTGTTTCTCTAGTAGGTTATGGCTGACTCTATCATAAAAGTTGGAAATTATAAATTATCCACTCGAACCTTAGGGGTGGGTGGATACAAACTATTACCAAATCAATACCTTGGTATGCATAGGTACGTTGGTTTACAAACTCTAGTGACTAGACTATTCTTAATACCTAATCTACCATAAAAATTATCTTCCACAGAAGGTATGAACAAAAAAAGGAAATATTGAACTTCCTCAGTAAGTCTGATTATATCCTCCAACACTGTCCACTCAAACTAGCGGATTCCTTAAGAAAGTAAAGTATGCAGGTTACCT
>CAJUYG010003148.1:0-23733 GCA_910591675.1 Galerucella calmariensis
ATATTGTGGACTTTGTCAAGCGTTGCGATGCTTGTCAAAGACATGAGTATTCTAAAAACATGAAACATCCATTACAAATTACAACTACTGCTAGGTTAGGTTAGGTTAGGTTTGTGGTGAGTGGGTCTATAAGGCCCTCCACTGCGACTCACAAGAGTCTATTGTGGCTGCTAACTCAGCTTTTCAGAAAGTTTTCCTTGACTTGGTTTGCCCTTTAGACCAAGACAACGAAAATAATCGATACATTCTGAGGTTACAGTGTGATTTAACTAAATTTGTCAGTCAAAGCATATCCGATACAGAATGAAGAAACTGTAACAGTTGCTAAAATATTTGTCGGGAATTTTATACTTCGTTTTGGCATACCCGAACAGATCTCGACGGATAAGGGTTCCGAATTTATTTCCTCCACTCTCGAGGAAGCTTGTAAATTCTTGAGAATTCAAAAACTAAACTCTACAGTCTATCATTATGAAAATGTAGGAGCTCTAGAGAACTCACATAAAAATCTAGGCGCTTACTTACGCATATACGCGTCAAATCATGTTAGTGATTGGAGTTCTTGGGTTTCTTTTTGGTGTTTTGCATATGATAACTCATTTCACTCAGAAACGTGTTATACCCCTTACGAGTTAGTTTTCGGAAAAGCTAGTAGATTGCCTTCAAACGTATCAAAGTCGCTTGGAATGACGCGAGAAATAATTTGTTGGCATCAAAAATACATCGTAAAGCGAAATACGATACTAAAATAAATACTGTTAATGTTAAAGTAGGAGATAAGGTACTAATTAAAAAGATGGGTAGTTCTACAAAATATGATCCTCTATTCAAATGTCCTTAAGAGGTCATAGAAAATAAAAATAGTAACGTAGTTGTGAAAATTGGAAATAAAGATGTAGAAGTTCATAAAAACAATATTGAGCATTATAATCTATAATTTTTTTTCACTGTTAAATCATGTATTATTATATTGTTGTATTATGTATAGGATATGAAAATGAACTAGATAATTTACAAAACCTGTTATTGAATTAAATGTGTATAAAATTGAAAAAAACAAAATCTGAAATATTAGTTTTGCTAATGCATTAGTCTCTTTATACTTTATATTGTTCACTTAGGTAATATCACCTTGAATTTGTTTATAGGTAATGTTCAACGTCTATGCTAATTCTAATAACATATCTGTGTAATTATAAAAAAAAATATAACTATGATTTTTTTTTGTCATCGAGAGAGGTGTAGTGGATAGACAAAGATATATTTCGTAGAATATATCTGTTTTAATATATTGTTCTAATTGATAATTGGTCAATAGAAGTATTCACCAGGTGGAATAACAAGTACCATGTGAAAAAGGTGTAGCTTATTTTCAATTGCCTCTATTTTCCCTATACAATAAATCGCACTTTCACTAGGCAGCCGCACCGGCAACTGCTATAGAATGTGCTCTACAGTTTCCTGTTCTGGGTGAGAAGATCTGCTCATAGCCGCATCTGTCAACGCCATTAACTTTATGTGCCCATTGAGCTCACTTAGCATATTCAGCTTCAGCATGCTAACCACATCTCCCGCAATTTTCCTATCTTGGCATCAGGCTTTCCGTGAAATTTAGCTGTCCATTTTCTGTTTTTCCTGGAGGAATGCCCCACTGTTGTCGATTCTGCGATGCCACCGCGAGTGCGATTTGATGCACTTTTTCTGGCTATTTCATCTGCCTCTTCCGTTTCCTCTTGATACCTTATACCCTGGTAGTCATTGGATTATCGTGACCTTGCAGCGACCGTGGAACGATTCTCCAGTGTGATTTGAGGTTGAGAAGTGCCACTAGTGGAGTTTGGCAAGTGACGGTACGTTCCTTCTTGCGTTTCAATTCCTTCCACTCAGTGGTGAATCGTCACTTCGGCTTGGACGTCCTTAGATAGGGTTAGGTGATGGAATAGCAGGATGAAGTGATATAAATATACAGGGTGTTTCAAAAAAAGGTAACACCGTCTCTAGGATAGGTAAAAAACTGAACAATAATTGGGGTTTGCTTAGTAAAATTTTTTTCTAACGCCATCCGTTTTCAAGATAAAGGGCGTTGCAGAAAATAAAAAATTACACATTTCTTACGATTTTGCCGAAACTACTGGCACCATTGTAATGAAATTTTATACGAATATGTTTTGGAAGCTGATATATCCCATGAATTTGTTTTTATAACTAACTCTCATAGAGGGCGCTAGTTACACGATTCATACAACGTATTATTCAACATAACTTTTTTAAGGGTAGAATTATTAGTCAAAACTCCAAGTGAACATAAACATCGTTCAATTCTACACCAAAAAGGTACTCCTGGTAAAACTCGATATTATGTACCGTTTTCGGAATATTTTGATTTGAAAATTATGAAGTAATAACCGCTCCTCGTATAAGTTAATGATAAATTTATTAATTAAAAAAACTTACAATAAGAAAATTAAAATAAAAACAAAGAACATAACATAAAATTCAATTAGAGTAAATGTTCAAAATGTCCTCCGTTTTCACGAATACACAAGTCTATCCTTTTTTCTAAAGAATCCATTAATTTTCTTAACGGTTGGGGTCATCTATGATGTCATTAAAGTGACGTTTAATTCTGTCTATTAATTCTTGACGAGAATTTACCTCTGTAGCATAGACTTTTTCCTTAATATACGACCAGACTGTGTAGTCCAAAGGATTAAAATCGCATGACAGAGCTTCTGCACCTCTACCAATCCATCGATTCCGAAAATTGTTACTCAACCAATTACGACACCTTCTATCAAAGTGCGGTGGAGCTCCCTCATGCATAAAAAATAATGATGTTCGCTCATTTATCGATAAATCTTCTAATATCTCAAATAAGTGATTATTTAAAAAATCAAGGTACATATCACCACTCAAATTTCCAGGTAGAATATGATAACCTATTAATCTGTTACCTAAAGTTGCTGCCCAAACATTAACTTTAAATGAGTGTTGGTAATGTGATACCCTTTTGGCTTGTGGATTCTCATCACACCAGTAGTGTGCGTTATGGGAGTTAAACATACCTTGTCGCGTAAAGGTGGCCTCGTCCGTAAAAAGAATACATTTTAAAAAAATTGGATTGAGGGCTGTCCTTTCTCGCAATGTTTCACAAAAATCGACTCCAACCGGTAGATCGTCCGGCAAGAGTTCTTGAACTTGTCTGTAATGGTAAGGATGTAGCTGCTGCTCTTTAAGTATACGCCAAGTAGTTGAAGAAGATGTATTTGTTTGTCTTGCCATATTCCTTACACTTAATGTTGGATTTTGATCAACTAAATTTAAAATAATATTTTCTTTATTAATTGTTCTTGTTGTTCTTGGTCTACCTGAATTTATTTTCTTTGGTCTTACATTCCCAGTTTCTCGACAACGTCGTTCAACTGCTCGAAATGTTTTTTTACTTGGTAAGTTTCTTCTAGGAAACTTTTCTGCATAACGCGTAAAAGCTGCACTAGAGTTTCCTAAACACTCGCCTAAAGTTAATAACATGTCGGTGTATTCAACATTTGAGTACATTTTGTTTAACAATATCTAATTTTACAAATAACAAGGTTTCAAAACTCTTTTTATTGTTGACTTATTGTCATAACAATCAATAAATGTCAATTTTACATGGCAAACTTAGAGAAAAGCGAACTTTATCATTAGTTTATACCAGGAGCGATTATTACTTCATAATTTTCAAATCAAAATATTCCGAAAACGGTACATAATATCGAGTTTTACCAAGAGTACCTTTTTGGTGTAAAATTAAACGATGTTTATGTTCACTTGGAGTTTTGACTAATAATTCTACCCTTAAAAAAGTTATGTTGAATAATACGTTGTATGAATCGTGTAACTAGCGCCCTCTATGAGAGTTAGATATAAAAACAAATTCATGGGATATATCAGCTTCCAAAACATATTCGTATAAGATTTCATTGCAATGGTGCCAGTAGTTTCGGCAAAATCGTAAGAAATGTGTAATTTTTCATTTTCTTCAACGCCCTTTATCTTGAAAACGGATGGCGTTAGAAAAAAATTTCACTGGGCCAACCCCAATTATTTTTCTGTTTTTCACCTATCCTAGAGACGGTGTTACCTTTTTTTGAAACACCCTGTATATAGATAACAAAGACACAGATTTTAATTCGAAGTAATCATTGATATGAATTCAAAAAACTCACTCCAAAACAAAATGAATGAAAATTCAAGTAATGAAAACTCGTTGGCATTCGAAAGCTTCATTATGGAACAATCTACATGAGAAAAAATTTCGAATCCACCAGAAATTTTCCACATCGGATACTTTCTTTTTATGTAAGTTAACGGCCACCGTAATCAATTTTCAAGGTTCACGTATTCACGGTCGGAAAATAAATTAAATTGGACAAATAACGACTTGTCAACTTTCGTGCAGCAAACAATTGATGATCGTGAAATTTCTCCAGCTAGTTTGAGATGTTCTCAAAGGGACATTTAGAGACGGAGAATAGTGTTGGAAAGCAAGAGATGAAGGAATCTGTTGAATTCATAAACTTTAATCCTCTGTGATAATACACTGTTAAAACGAGAATGAAATTGGTTGAAAACATTAATTTTTGTTTCCCACATTGCAGTGATAATTGAATTAGACTTTCCAAAAAAAAACTTATTAGAGGCGAATTTGTTCACATTGTTACCTGGAATGAATTATATATCGGGATTAATTTAATGTTTGAGCTCCATATCTGAATAAATAACCTTTCAATTATCATTTTAAATTAGTATTTCAATAATATATAAACTACACTTTATAATGATGAACATTGATTAAAAGTCGATTGTATGAATAAAGCAAAATTGTTTTATGCGTTGAGTTTTATCGAAAGTAGATCCCGCTTTGTTCAAATTTGATTTATCAGTTTAATGAAACGTGTTGTTTCTCATCGCATTCAGTTTTGTATTTGTAAACATTGACAATCGAATTGATCGTAGAAATATTCACAGTTTCAGATATAAAATGATAATTTTCCCACTCCTTCACTAGAATTTATTAACAAAATGCCAATTTTCAGTTTCATAATGATACTCAATATAACACTGGTTTCTATTATGAAACTGAAAAATTGGCCAATATTAATCTAAACTTCCAAATAACCAAGTAGGTAGATAATAATTTATTACTAATTTTGTATAACAGTTACATACCTATATACGCTTTATGCTATTAGTTCAATGATGTGTCCCGTAGCACAGTGAGCGAAGGCTCCGTATAAGCGTTGAGTGAAAAATATCACTCAACGGTATAGGGTTGTTTTCGATCTGTACATGATACAGATGTTAGCAAAACCAAAGGGAATATTGGCTTTATTCAACTTTAAAATACAACGTAGTATTGCATACAAAATGATAATCTCTTGTGACAGACAACGCCAAACACTATAAACAAAGTTCATACTACAATCTCCAATAAAGACGCAAGGAAACTATTATTACATTCGCCCCCTCTATGAAGAGATGTAGTAGGCTGGAGGTCTTCGGTTTCTGCACGAACGCAGTGGCTGACTGCTACCTACATTCGAATCAGCATCATCTGAATCAGCATTGGCAGGTGAGTTTTGGTTCGGAGAGATATCTTCCAGATGGTCATCATCAAAGTCACCATCTGACAAGACTCCAACATTTCGTGGTACTGGGGCCAGTTTTCTGTTGGAAACTGTTGTCTCCCGCCCGTCGGGAAGTCTTACAAAGGAATATTCTGGGTTACTTTGCAACAATTGAACTTTGTCCACAGCGGGGTCATATTTTAAACTCCTTACATTCCTTTTCATGAACACAGGTCCAGGTGACTGGAGCCAGGTCGGCAAAGACTGTCCATTTTGTGAACGACGTGGATGTTTAAACATGCGCTCATGGGGAGTTGTGTTAGTGCTCGTACATAATAAAGACCTCATAGAATGCAGTGCAGATGGTAAAGCCTTCTCCCAGTTAGCAGTATCTTCTTTGTTGGATTTGAGGTATAGCTGGATCGTTCGCCACAGTGTACCATTAAGTCGCTCAACTTGTCCATTTCCTTGAGGATTGAAAGACGTAGTGTGGCTGCAAGATGTACCAATGGAAAATAAAAATTGCTTAAATTCATCTGATATAAAAGACGTTCCCCAGTCTGAATGGATGTACGCAGGAGCGCCGAATGTAGAGAACAAATCCTTAAGACAGCTAATAACTGTACTTGAAGATACATCCTTACAAGCGTAGGCGAAAGGGAAGCGACTGAATTCACCAATTATGGACAATATGTATCGATTCTGGGTGTTAGAGGGTATCGGCCCTTTAAAATAGATGTTCAACCTTTCAAAAGGTGCGGTTGCTTTGATAAGATGTCCCTGATGTTTTATAAAGCGTGGTTTTATTTCTACACATGTTGGGCATGCAACAGTGTCTCGTTTTACATCTTCTACAGAATACGGTAAGTTCTTTGATCTGATCCAATGAACCATACGCGTGATTCCTGGGTGGCAAAGGGATCTATGTAATTCCACTAGTTTTGAATTCGAAACGGAATTATCTATTTGCATACAAACTCGAGAAAACGCGTCAGCGGCGACATTCTGTTTTCCAGGTCTATATACAATATCATATTTAAAACATGACAGTTGAGAGAGAGAGATGGCGATTGGCCATCTCTCAATCTTTTCGTTCTTGATTTTGTTAGAGTGTATCTGATTAAACATAAATGCAACTGATTGTTGATCACTGACAAGCAAAAAATGTCTCCCTATCAAAAAATGTCTCCATTTACGTAAACTCTCAACAATAGCGCGCGCTTCCTTCTCGATTGATGGTTGTTTTTTCTCAGAATCGTTGAGAGTGCGCGAGAAAAATGCGACGGGGCGGCCTTTTTGTGATAGCGTCGCTGCAAAAGCAAATTCAGAAGCATCTGTCTCAACAAAAAACATTTCTTTGTCGTCGATTCCTGTTAGTGCCAATTTTGATATGTCAGTTTTGAAAGGCATTGATAGCTTCTCGAGATAGAGGGAATGTAGCCTCGATTAAAGGTCTGATTTTTAAAGAGAAGTTGTTGATCCAATTTGTATAATGTGCGAAGAGTCCGAGTGCTCTTTTCAATGTAGCAGAATCAGTGGGAATTTGAAAATTCGTCAGTGGTTCCAATCTAGATTTGTCTGGTTTGATAATATTGTTTTCGATAGAGTAGCCAAGTAGGTTTATCGATTCTGATGCGAAAGTACATTTGTTCATGTTTAGAGTTAGGTTGTATTTTTGAGCGGCCTTCATAAACAATTTAAGGTTTTCGTCATGATCTGATTTATCTTTACCGCATACGGTTACATCGTCAAGATATGCGAAGGTACCTTTGAGTTTTTCAGTATTAATCAAGTACTGCAGAGTTCTTTGGAAAGCCACTACTCCACTCGTTACGCCAAATGGTATTCTAGTAAATTGGTAGAGGTTTCCACAAGCTTCAAAACCAGTGTACACTTTTTCTTTTGACATAATAGGGGATTTTGACATGGTACGCACTTTTTAAATCAATTTGACTGTAAAATTTGTATTTTGCTACTTTTGCTATGATAGAGTCGATGCTTGGGATGGGGTAAGCATCTAAATTTGTAAATCTGTTGATTGTCTGTGAGTAGTCGATGACAAGACGCTTACGGTGGTGACCATCTCCTGCAACGAGTACTTGTGCTCTCCATGGTGAAATGCTTGGTTCAATCACTTTGTCTTTTAGTAAATTATTTATTTCGTTAGATATGAATTCTTGATCTTCTTGAGAATGTCGTCTTGAACGAATAGCTATAGGCTTTATATCCGATGAAAGATTGGTGAAAATCGATGCTGGAGAGACAGAAGCCTCTAAAACATTGCAAACTTTCAACGGTTGTTTGTCACCTCCAAATTAAAGTTCAAGTGACGAGTGCTTCCCAAGAACATCGTTTCCGATGATGACATCAGCGCACAGATTCCCGATTACAAACAGAGGTTGATTTTTATACTTGTGTTCACCAATCTGGATTGTTGCCAAGCATAGGCCGTCAGCAAAAGAGACATTATAGAGGGACGCTAGAGTTATTGCTTGGTTACAGGGTTTTTGTTTGAGATTAATAGATCGAGCAAGATTTTTATCGATAAAGCTGATTGAACTACCAGTGTCGAGAAGGGCATCTGCACCATATTCATTGATTGTAATAGGAATAGTTGCTTTTTTTAGACTTGCAGGAGCAGCAGCGGAAATAGTTGACAAGTAAGGGTTAGTGGATTGAGAAATTTGTTCATCTTCTATGGCGATAGCATCAGCAGTACGATGGTTGGAGCCAGAGCTACGACAAACGTTCGCAAAGTGTCCTTTTTGGAACAAAGCTGGCATTCAGTGTTATAAGTGGGGCATCTATTTCGCTGATGAATGTCACCACCACAAAAAAAAACATCGTCGTCTCGTTTGGTTAGTGTAAGCATCTGGTCGGGATTTATTTGGAGTGTTCATGGCTGCTAAATTGGATATTGGCAAATGTTCTAAGGTTTCAGGAACAGCGTTGACATGAGCAGAAGTAGAAGGTGTCCCGGTGAGCAATTGTGATGTCTGTTCCGCAGTTTCTAGGGATGAAGCTAGATCAAGAGTCTTTTCCAGGGAGTCAGTGGAATTTTCTAGTAGTCTTTCTTTTATTTTTTGCGACAATATTCCAGCAATGAACGCTAAGCGTACGATCTCGTTTTGGTAATCAGCTGCAGTTACATCTGTGAATTTACAATCATGTGCGAGTATACTTAGAGCTCTCGAATATTCAGCTATAGACTCACCCAGTTGTTGTTTTCTTGATATGAGGGTATGTCGAGCCAGAGTGATGTTTTGTCGTTTTTCGTAAGCATCATTTAGCGTTTTAATAGCTTCGACGTACGTGATTTTCGATTGAATGAAGTTGTAGATTTGTGGTGAAATATGATTGACTAGGAGTTGGTACTTAAGAGCATCATCCGCTGAGGCAGCTTTCCGTGCAATGAAATTCTCAAAAAAATATTTCCAATGGGCTCACTCAAGGTCCGATCCTTCCATTAAGGGCTCCACGTCAAAACGTTCGGGACACAGATAACGGGACATAGATGTTTTTTTCGTCAGGCATCGTATATTTGGCGACGTAAAAATTTAAAGTTGAATAAATTGATACAGATGTTAGCGAAACCAAACGGAATATTGGCTTTATTCAACTTTAAAATACAACATAGTAATGCATACAAAATGACAATCTCTTGTGACAGACAACGTCAAACACTATAAACATAGTTCATACTACAATCTTCAATAAAGACGCAAGGAGACTATTATTACATTACAGTACATGCCGGGTTAGAGGCCCGGTCAGTGCATTTTTCTTCAAGTATATTCTTTTCAAATCAAATTTCTTATTTAAAGAAAAAATAGTGTATGCAACTCTCATGTAATGGTTACATAATATACTATTTCACATCACATAATTTGACCGGGATATATTCGACACTAATTTTTATTGTTCGAGCAGGATTTCACTCTTCGGAAATTATTTCATTGTCAATTGCAATCAAGTTTTCCATTAAATTAACTTCTCTTCGGAGCTTGTTATTGAATTCGATGATTTCACTGTCGCGCTAGAGACAGCAGCTGTGGCTCTCCAATAATGAGATGGCCATTTGCATCCATCATCCCGAATAAGGAATAAGTACTGTTCTTATAAGGTAGTAAAAAGTACCTTGAGTGTATGCTGCAATTAAAATAAGTTGGTTATCTCTCCTGCCTTCCTATGTTCAGGCATGTTGTCAGATAATAAGTGGCTAGATTTATTAAATAATTTTTGCGTTATTGTACTGAGACTGGAAAATGTGGCTCTCCTGCTTTGTCGCATTAGCTTGGCTTCACATTCGGTGAATGTATAGTCTAAGGTTATATATACAATATCTTGGAAAAGAAGTGTTTTCTTTTGATCGCTCACACCTGTGATTTAGGCCCTGAGCAAAAAGTGGGAGGTGGGAACAAGAGTGAGTATGAGTGGCTGGAAAGCTGGTTTTCATAAGTGAACGGGGCGTAAAAAAGCTGGGTGGTGTCTCAGGAGTGTGTTTCTGTTTTTAAAGAGCTTCAGTTGTCCGTGGTATGGTTGTACAGTGGAAGCTCAGGATGGGAGTCTGCTTAACTTGGATTCTCCCTTTTTCTCCTAGTTCACACCAGTATTATTCATAAAAGAGGTTCCTGAAAAGTGACCAGTCCCTAATTCCGTCGTTTGAGCTGAAGTCACTATATATGTCACTATATATGAAGCCGGTTACACACGGCGTGGCAAGCCAATGTTTGTTAGTTCCAACGATAGCGCAGCATTGTTAAAGAGATGTTATGAATAGACACCATTACTATTTCAGTGTTTTGACGCGAAATTAAAATTGTTTGTTAAAGAAATGAGTTTATTTCTCAAAATAATAACTTCATGCAAAACTGGCTTTTGTTTTGGATAAAGTGTTCATCAAACCCATGGAAAGTAATAATTTCCACAGATACATTCTGTGCAATTTCCTAGTTGTAGCTCGTCAAATAACAAACCAACGGAATCGTGTTTCTCACTTGTTTTGTTATGTGTGGTAGCAAAACGGACATTTCGGAGGCTAAAACACATTACAAATCCCCTTTTTCGTTCCCAAGAATACTAAAGTTTTACAATAAAATGTATCCAACATGTTCATATATCCAGCAGTTTTATGGAATTTTCAGTCCCGGTTACGTATAGACGCTTGCGTTCTTCTAGTAAATAATTCATGGGCATCTGTTTATATTTTCAATTTAAACGAGATGACATGACGTGATATTGTCGAGGGAATGGTATTGGAACTGGATGCAATATTAAAATTGGTTTTAGTCAACAGAAGATTCTACTTATAAAGTTGGGTACCTACGTTAGGTGTGCTTCTAATTTTTCATGGATCATGGATAATTCCAAATTCCAATTTTGTTTATGGGCGTTTTATTGACAACTTTTTCGATTAAACATGATCTGTATAATGCCTTTGTTAATTATTTTTCAATTCAACATTTCAATTCATAAAAATAATATATTTGAATGTTAATGTTAAATCTATCATCAATAATTAGCAAGTGACGGATGAGGGTCTCCAAATTGACATTTATAAAATCCTCAAATTGAATTGATATCGAGTAATGAGCTGGTTTTATGTTCATTGTTTTTAGTCAACGTGAAAAAACCTTGAAAGTTGATTGAATAAAAAATTGTTTACAGCAAAGTAAGCGAATGATGGACTTTGGCTTAATATAACAAAATTTACTCACTTTGACATCAAAGTCTATTTCTACAACAAAAAAAAACCGTAATAATAATAATACAATTTATTTTAATTGCAAGCCGGAGGAATGTTTCCATTTATCATATTTTTTGATATATTACAAGGTTTCCCGCAGGCATAAACAGATGTGTATACCCTCGGGCGACTTACAAACCCTCGGGCCAGAGGCCCTCGGCTTCGTAAGACAGGGCAAAAACATCTATTTATACCCTTGGTACATAAATAATTTTGGTTCGAGGATGATTTGACTTCAATTTTATCCCTCATTGGAATTGCAAAATTTTGATTTTACCTTTGTATACAGGGTGAGTCATGATAAACTGTACTTACTTATTTTATATGAAGAGGCACGTGAGAGGAAAAATGTCTTCTTGTTTTGAATTTCAATATACAGGGTGTATTATGGATGTTCACCAAAACAATGTTTGGTCAAATATTTTCAATGAGCTGATTTGTACATTTTTTTGTGAAAGTGTTTATTGGTGGGTGTCTGGTCACTAACTAAATTCGGAAACAAAGAAATATAGGGCTGTCCCCGTGAAAATCTGTGGGACTAGTTGAACACTTCCAACTGCATGTGATTTTTCTAAAATCTGATATAATTTTTCCAGAGGGCGTGAAGAGATAGTTAGACCTTGGTATTTGAATGTTTAGTTATACGCATCTCACATGTCCATTTGAAGATGAATTTTAGAGTCGAATTGAAAATTGGCAAAAATGACATATCTTTCTGTATAAAAAGGAAATCTTCAAAATATACATAAACGACACACACACTACTCTCTAATATGGTAAATACCATAATTTGAAGTGGTTTACAGCGACAGTTTTGAAAATCTGGCATATCTGGCTCGTCTCAGTAATTAAACCGCTTTGTATTTTTCACATCCCTAATAGACAGAAAAGAGATAAAATATGTTTGTTATAGCCTAGTCCTCTTATTTGATATTCGATTGATTGATGAATAATTATGTCCAATTATTTTAATCGGAATGAGTTGAACAATCCCAGAAAATGGTTATTCGTAAATTAAGAAATAAAATAATTCGCGCTTACATCCTGGAGATGAAGTCCACCACCTACCATTTTCAAGATGAGCTGCAAATCACGGACTTATATCATGCAGAAATATATTCTACAATAAAGCACAATTTACTAGAGACGGGATAAATAATCCGCAAAATTTGCACGTATGGGCGATGCGATTTGAGAATATTGCTCGCAACTAAGATTGTCAGTAAATGTCTGGAACTTAGGAGAATGTTTTCACGGAGTCATGAACACCAATACCGCGTGATTGAAGAGGAGATGAAAATGGTACCGTTTGACATCAGCTGTCTGTTTTTTCTGTACGCTGTTTCGTGCGGAAACGTTCCATATATCATCTGATTGAGTGTTTGTTCGGAAAAATTCTGAAAAGCGGGAAAAATAGATTTGGGGCAACTCATTACTATTAAGTCCTGGTCTGACTCGAACTGCCTTTTTTCTAACAATGGGAGAACCTTAGTTTCATCTAACAAAGGAGTTCTGCAGCCTCTACACTCAACTTATTGAGATCTTTCAAGATTCAGTTTCTTGGTATCTTCACAACGTCCATTCTCAAAACCCGAGGGAACAGCACTCTCCACACCTCCCAATGCCATTTGACTTCCCTTTGGAAATCCAAAAAATCCTTGCGTTATCCTGATGAATACAATCCCTTACTCTCGTAGTATGGTAATCAAGACGCATCGTTACCTGATTCAGCCCTACTACAACTGCAACTGCTTTGTTCAAGGACAGGACAACACGGGAATTTCAAATATTCCGCCAATTTCCCAACCTCTGACACGATGATCACCCTCTACTACACCAAACACGCGCCGAAACAGCGAAAGCTCCCCAGAAAAGTGCACCGAAAGCCGGGAGAAAAGTGCTTTGAAATGATGACGGCACCAAGAGAAGCCACCTGCGAGGTCAAACGAAACAACCGTACTTTTTGGTGCTAAAAAGTACCTGGGGTGACTGAAGGTTCTTACTTTGGTTTTTATTTGTAGAATGAGGTATTTGCCTAACCTGGTTGGATCTCAATTCGCTATACGCCCATAAAAATACGACACAATTTCAGGTGTTTTCTGCTACATCCAGGTAAATATTACGCTCAAGTACTGCTGAGATTTCACAACACCTTATCGCTATGGCTTTCTAATCCAAAAGCGGTGAACTATATGGATAACATAATTTCTGATTTCAATAATATAATTTAACGACTCATTTGTGACGACTTCTCTAATTGGTGTTAGGCAATATTTGCTAGCCCCAACACGCCTATTAACCTTGAGTTGACCAATAATATTTAAATGCGTAGTAAGGAGGTATAACTGTGACTCCGCGACAAAACAAAAGTCTACCGAATTCAAGGTTAATTTTCATAGTATTTGTACGATGTTATTGAATTTTTGAGAAAAATTGAGAATGCAACACAAAAACGGCAACTATAAACTTACAAACAAACGACAAATAGACAAAACAAAGAAGATGAACAGCCATAAATGACTGAGCTTACATATTACAGAACTAACACGCCGTGAGAGTGCTTTTGTCAACAAATATCATATATTCCATTTCCAACAATGTTGCCACACTAAAATGGGCACACTTGTTCTCGAGATAAAAGAAAAACACAAACAAATAATCATTCCAACAAATAACTTTGTTGTGAAATGACATTTTTATCATTAAGTCTCACGTTATAGGCAAAAAACAGCACATCTATTCAAAAGCCAGTCATCAGTTGCCTTGACAACACTTCATTACAGTCTCCAGAGGATATAATAAAAGCAGACAGACATATTATTTTGTACGTTAGTACGTCATATTACGCCATTTACCAGTTTTGAATTAACATGTTGATTTTAAAAGGTCAGGAAATTTCATACATTTAATACAATTTTGACACATAATATTGTGAGCATACTGAATTATTCATCAATTGGAATATGTTTGGGAGGATTTCAGTGGTCGTTCCCATTAATGGATTATTTGATAATATCAATATTCATTGGAATCATTAAGAAAACAAATGTTTCACCCTGAGAAGTAGCTCCAAAAACAGCTACAAAAAACAATTTTATAAGAAGTCAGTACATTATAAAATATGTAAACGATATAATATATGACATATTATTGACCTGAAACTTTCCAGTCATCAAACTTTCATTGTTGTATTGCATTTAAAATCTCACTTTGTCATCTGTACACTTTTCACCAAGTCCGTGACAGTTTAAAATAAGGCAGAAATTGTAGATAATATCAGTCAGATATTAATGTAATGTAAAGCATAGAGTGTGTATCAAGATAAAAAGAATATTTAAAGTTCCGCATGAGAATATCAAATTCATTTGTGTCATGTCGCAGAGACATTATCAGAATAGTTTGTTCCCAACCTACTGCCGCACCTTACTAATATACTGGAATTGGATTAAAGTTTAAAGATCATGCTAATACGGTTGACTTATGATTGAAGAAGCGGATGAAACTGTTATTGACGTTACAAGGCCGATATGTAGCAAATAACGGATGAGATGACTTTTCGTAGTCCCGCTATAAGATTACAATATAATTTCTAGAAAACAACAAACCATTTACCTCGTAATTTTGGAGAAAAATCCCAACATCGTGTTGTCATGGAACAGCTTAACAATATGGTTCATTCAATAGCCTTTTTGGTGTGCGCCATCGATTGTTGATGTCCTAACACATTACGTGAGAAGAAATGGCAAAAAAGAAGCCCTATGATCAATCCTAATCGAAATATCACAATAATTGACCGTTTAAATGTATCACAAACTGTAACCCTTATCTTTGATTCACAGAAATTTGATTGTTTGATGTTAAGACTACGCGCAAACGCAACCTATCAATCGGGAGTTCAAAATACTATGAAAGCGTCCTTTCGTAGCGGCAATGTGTCTTACGTCTTTTCCCTCTGACAGGTCAATTATTATTTATGGAAAGTGAATATTAATCTTAATATATATATATATATATATATATATACAAAAATATGCATAGTTGCACGGAGAAACATCAGCATTTTGGAAGTTCTCAAGTATTTCCAGTAAGAAAAAGATGCTGGTAATTATTAATTTCATAGCGTCATCGAATTTGGATTAATACGATCCTGATGATTTTATCCATCAAATTCAAGGTTAGTGCAAATATAGTGAACGACATACCCTGCAGAACCCGGATAGAGGTACGTTACAAACGATGACGCACACCAAGAAGCCTATTGAATGTACTCTATCACAATATTATAAACAATATGTCAGTTTTTTGGTATTCGCGAGTTCGCTTCAGCATCGACCATGGATGAAATTGAACAAATTGAGGAACATAATCAAATTTGATTAGGAATATTGAGAAAATCATGTGCAGCGAGTGTATATGAAAATTTTAAAGAGTGGCGTAGAAGCAAGAATGTGAAGGTGGTTGATGAAAACTCACTGTGGACCCAGACTTCAATGTTGAAACTTGCTTTGAAACTTTGTGACAACATTGACATTTCAAGGATATCATAGTATCACCTACAAAAATAGTATTTGCAGATATGGAAAACTATTTTTGTTCTTGATATCATTGTTGAGGAAATACCTACGTACTTTTTTTTGCTGAAACAGAAAATAATACTCTTGGTCTAGTAGATATTTATTTCCAATTTGAATGTCGGTTATTTACAGCGCTCATCGTTCGACCAATCATGGATCGACAATATGTAAAGGAGTACTTCAATTGGATGTGCGCGAGAACGTCGTGCAGCTACTTGGTAGTTCCGGTAACATGTATCATGCTCATTGCATCATTCACATCTCATCTTTGATGGGTTTAACACATGTTGGATGGAATTTTTAACAAATATCAATTTGATAGCTAGGAGAGTTTATCGACAATTCTGATTGCAAGTACACAATGTGAATAAATATATTTTTCCACGACTAAATAATAACGCACAAATTATTTCCACATATTCAACTGCATAATGGTATAAATTCTTCACACTAGTGGATAATAGAAAATTCACTCTCGTTAGTCAATCACATTCTATTCTGGTCAGAATTCACGCTAAAATGAGCAAATCCAATCGTCTCTTTTTAAACGTCAAATACCTAATAACGCAAATCACTTCTGACAGGGTATCGCTTAAAACGTCAAAATAATTATATAATCATAATTTCCCGTATTATATAAAGAAAAAATGGACAACAGTAGCGATATTGAAGATTTAATATGTGCGCCTCCCGAAATTAATTTCATTTATAAATGTAAGAGTTTCGATTGAAAATATAAGTTTCGTGAATATTTTTACCCACGACCCCCCCTGTAATCAGTCGGTATCAATGTAATAATGTCTATCACGCACTGTGAAAAAACGCACAGCTGTCAAGTAAATCGCTCGGTTTCCCTAGCAGCATCTGTCAATAGACGTCAACATTTTATCCAAAATTAACTATTTGGAAACATTCGATAGTATAAGTATAAGTATTGATTATAATTATTGAAAAATGGACTTTCGATTATCAACAATATATCAATAATGATTGAACGTTAGTTTTTTTAATGTGCTTCTTTCCTTGGTAATAGAATAATAGAGATGGAGTTGACCAAGCACCTCTAATTATGTAGCTGTTATTTCTAATGCTTCTTATAAATACCTACAAGTACAAGTAGGTCGTAGGAAAAGTATAATACGTAACTCGTGCTGTAAAACATTCCACGCACTCACGGAATAACTTTTCCATTCGTGCGTGAAATGCTTCTTACCACACACGTCACTTGATATACTATGCTTTTTACATTTTTATAAACAAATACTTTATAGCTTAGTAGTAGAAATGGTTGACTCTGGCGCGGACGATCGGGGTTTGATCCTCGCTGGTTTTTTTTAGTCGTGGGGAAAGTATAGTCTTCTACATGTGTAGAATGGCTATCATTCAGATGATTCCAAAACTCACTCGCTGCGCTCCCTCGTTTTGGAAACTTCATCTGCGTGAATAATAGCCATCATTTTGCAGTCGTTGAAGAATGTAAAATATTTTATCACGCCTAAATGGTGGAGATTGAATAATTTTTCTCGTTTCAATTCAAAATATAATAAAATATCAATTCACCCACCCAAATTGTATACCGTCAAATCAGGTACAGGAATCAATAATCAAACTACGTCCTACATACATAATGTTATTATTAGTCAGACTTTCATTTTTCTTATAATCAGAAAAGAACTTTTCATTTCTCAAAACCTGTGCAATATTAAAAATGAAGTTAATTTTGTCCACATTCTATTGTTCTATCTCAACCCCGAGCTCAACCCTCCTTTTCTCATTGTTGATAATAAAATGAATATTATAATTTCTGTTGTGGTAGTGTGTGGTATCAACAAGTAGATGTTCTGAAGTGAAATAGTGAATAGTCAACTTTAAAGAAGTCAGAAAATTTTAATGCTTTGTGTAAGTCTTTATGGCAATATCGACTTCCAAAAAATTAAATATACTCTTTAGAGATACATCTACATTTGGTTATATATTATAAAATAATTTCCCAACCTCTACTATATTTTGTTAAAAATTCATTATCACAAAACCAGTTTTTGTCCTTACTAAAAGTCGATAGAAAAGCAGTCCACACACTTAAAATATGAGCACTGATGAAATTACAAATAAACAAATATTGGATCAGATTACAAAATGTTCTGTTGATTTAACATCAGTAATTGATGATGTGGAAGCAAGATTAAGCTATAAATTGGAGATAGCAACGCATAAATTAAATAGCATAGAGGAAGAAAATGCATATTTGAAAAACAAAATAGAGTTATTAGAGAGAGAGACAAAGCGAAATAACATAATTTTGTTTGGATTCGAGAGAGAAAGCAACATACTGGATATACCAAAAATCATATCAGAACTTAATAATTTACTAAGTCTATCTTTAACCGAATCCGATTTTAACAACATTTATTCTCTGGGTCGAAATAAGAATAGTCCTATTAAATTTGAATTTTTGTCATTTTTAACAAAGCAAAAAATCTATAAAAACATAAAAAATCTAAAAGGAACAAAAATTAGCATTAGTCAAGATCAAACAATAAAACAAACAATAAAAAACAATAAAACAAAATAAAACAAAAAAACAGCATACGTTCAAAATAAGTGTGAATAGTAGTTACCAGGATAAAACACAATCTCCTTTCGAGTTGAGTAGTTCGCTTGGGGTATGAGAAGCGTACAGGAAAATACTTCTGGGACATCTAGGACGGGCAATGTTACTGTTGCAGACACTTCGAACAATTGATCTTTCTTCTTAGATATGATTTCAGTCTCTGTGATATTCCTGAAATCAAAATAATTCGATATTATTTTTTGGTACATTATTTATATATTCAAAAAAATTTCAATAATTGAACAAGTCGCTTCTATTTCATAGGTTGAATTTGGATAAAAAATGCGTGGTAGTACGACAAAAATGACCTTTGACTAGATAAATGGAGGATCAATCTAATCCACTTTGGCGCTTGCTTAACGAATGAAGCAACATCAAATATTAAAGCAGTGGCACTTCTAATAAAAGCGATTTGGTTACTCTGAGTTTACTGAAAATTTGTGATTATAAAGCGTTTTTTAATACCTATAAATTGTAATTTTTCTACTCCTATACTAAAGGATGTTGATTAAATGCCAATTTTCAGTTTTATAATGATACTTGTTATAACACTGGTTTCCATTGTGAAATTGAAGAATTGACCAACATAAAATCAGTATTTTTGATAACCAAGTAGGCAGACCCCTGATAATACCGAGATAATTTTGTCATAGAGAATGCTAAAAGCGTTTTGCTTGATAATATTACCTTTGAGCAACAAGCTTGAAGAACAACTAAATATCCGTAAACAACAATTAAAAAAATAAGTATGATCTACAAATTTAATGGATATACCTAGGCTGTCTATGTTAAATATGTCCCTTATTTTATTAGAATCAGGGTATCCGAGTAAATAACTATTAACTCCATCTTGATTTAATATTACATAAGGTCCTTCAAAAAGAGGTAAGAGTTTCTTACATTAGTTTTCCCTATGATTAGGAACTCTTAAAGCCTTTAAGAGAACTAAATCGTTCTGATTAAATGTTTTTATTTTTATAGATTTGTTGATTTTTTTCTTATATTTTAGAGCCTTTTTAATGTCTTTTAGTCTAGCTTTTTCTAAAATTGAATTGTAGTTTATTTCTGGAGTATACCATGGTCTACTAGCTGGTATTCCTTTGAATAGAATAATAGGAGATATCTCGGTTGTAGAATTTGGAGTATTATTCATAAAGTGTTGAATTTCTAGTAAATGATTTTCCCACAGTTTGTGATTATTTTCTATTAGTAAACGGAGATTCTTTGTAACTTCACGTATATTACGTTCAGCTAGGTTTGATTGTGGATGTCTAATGCTCGTGTATTTAACGTTAATATTATTATTAATAAACCAATTTTTTGAAACTTGACTAGTAAAATAAGTGGCATTGTCCATTAGGCAGTTTTTAAATTTTCCATGCTCTGACATAAAATTATTTAAAAGTATTTTTACTGATTTTACATTTGTTTTGTAGCAAGGATACAATTGAATGAAACGAGAAAAAACATCTACTACTACAAATATATGGCAGTATCCACTTAGTGATGGTATTAAATTTGAGATGAAATCTACAGCAATTGTTTCTAGAGGAAAATCTGCTGAAATGGATTTAGGTAAGTTTCCATAGTGTAAATTTCTATTTTTATTAAATTGACATGATTGGCACGACTTCAGATAGGTTTTTATTAATGAAAGATCATTTTTACAGTAAAAGTTTTCTCTAAAAATAAGGTGTGTTTTTCTAGTACCAATATGATTGAATTTTAAATGAATGTCGTTAATAATTAGTTTAGTAAGTTTTTCACTAATTACATAAAGTTCTTGATTATTTAACATTTTAAAATAGATATTGTCTTTTAAGATTAATTTATTTTTTTGTTCTAAGCTAAGAGATATTTGGTCTTCAAGAATTATTTCTTTTGAAAACATTCCATGGTTTTTCTTAAAAATATTATATCCTATTATATGTACTTTAGGATTATTAAGAGTCTCACCATCCATTCTAGTGATGGCATCACTGATGATGTTGAGTTTCCCAGGAATATGTTCAATTGTGGAAGAATACTCTTGTAAAAGGAGACTCCATCTATGAATTCTACTGTTATTGAATTTATTTTTTAAAATAGTTGTAAGAGCAATATTGTCAGTTTCTATTTTGAAATGACCTCCTAACAAAAAATACCCCAATTTATTAACTGAAAATATTATACTGAGCAATTCAAGTTCACTAACTGAGTAATTTTTCTCAGGACTTCGAGTTAACCTAGAAACAAAAGAAATTGGAACTTCTAGGTCATTGTGTCTTTGAAGAAGAACACCAGCAATACGGTTTATACTAGCATCAGTACGTAGAATGAACATTTTAGAATAATCAGGATGAAATAATTTTACCTGTCCATGGAAAAGGTCTTTAAGTTTTTGAAAAGCAGTTTCTTGTTTATCTGTCCATTTCCAAACTATATTTTTCCCAAGAAGTTCCACAAGAGAAAGTTCAAATTCAGATAAATTAGGTACTAATCTCTTAAAATAATTCAGGGTACCAAGAAAACCACGTAAAGTTTTTAGATTAGAAGGTCTTTTATATTCTTTTATGAGTTTAAGTCTTTCAGGATCCATTTCGATACCAAAAGGAGTTATTTTGAAACCAAGATAAGTTACTTCTGTTTTAAAAAATTTACATTTATTTATACTGAGTTTTAATCCAGCTTTATTAAGATCATGTAGTATATTATCAAGATGTTGTAAATGTTCTTGTTCGTTTTCCGAAAAAATTAAAATATCATCAATGTAGTGAATAGAGTAAAGCTCATGTTTTTCTAAAATTATATTGAGTGCTTTAATAAGAGCAGAACTAGCTGATTGTATACCATAAGGTACAACATTAAAATGATAAACTCTACCGTTAATTTTAAAACCAACTAAGTGTCTACCATTTTCATGTAGAGGTATTAACCAAAAACTGTGTTTTAAATCTATTTTTGTGAAAATTTTGGCATTAGTAATTCTACCTAAAATAGCTTCTATAGTTAAAGGACTCTCAAATTCTGGAATACAACAATTATTAAGATTTCTCCCATCAAGACACAAACGTAACGAATTATCTCTTTTGAGGACACATATGACAGGGTTTAAATAAGGTGTAGTACTGTAGCTAATAATACCTTCGTCAAGATAATTTTGCAAAGCTTCATTAACTAAATTTTGATGTCTGTAAGGTATTGGATAACTTTTAGCTTTAAACAATTTCAAATCCTTGACTTTAATTTCATGTACAAAATCTTTGGCAATTCTAGGTTTTTTATTTACTAAGTCTTTATATTTTGAAATTAATAATTCTACCTGTTTTTTCCAGGTTTTACAACACTCAAATTCAATAGTATCATGTTCTTTTGGATTACTATTGATATTTTTCACATTTTGATTGTAATAATTCATTTTTTATATTTGGACTATGTAAATCTGAATTTCCTTGTTCTTGCCTGAAATTATTGGTTAAATTAAAGTCAATTTCGTGAATTTTGTCTATGGTAATTTTGTTAAGTTCAAAATCAATTTTAAAATTTTATTTATCTAGTTGATCACTACCCAATAGGATGTCAAATTCTAAGTTGTTAACTATTAGTAAATGTAAAATAAGCTCTACTGTATTTAGTATAACTTTTGCAACTACAGTTCTGTTAGAAAAACATAATGTTTTCTCATTAACACCAATTAAATTAACTTTAGGTACTTTGATTATGTTGTTCTTGAGCTCAGGAATGTTGTTGACAAATTTCTCAGATATTAAAGAAATAGTAGAACCAGTATCTATAATGATACTTAATTTGTTTTTTGAAATTTCACCTTTTATTATTATTAACCCTGATTCTTCTCTATTTAGGTGTTCATCGGAAAATTCAAAAGTAGAAAGTTCCAGTGGGGACACAAAATAACACCTATCCAATAAATTGCACCCCGATACTAAAAATGCTGATTTTCAGATGTTTGAATAAACGGTTCAGAAGATGATGATCTTCTAGGATGTTCATCATTGTGAAAATCATTATTAGAGTTATGTCTTTCCATACTTCTAGTTCTGTGATGGCTATCTGTAGTACGAGTCAAATTAACACGTTGATTTGAAGAGGGTTGATTCTCTTGTATATCACCATTATTTTTATAGGAATTCCCACCATTTTTTTGTTGTCTGGAATTATGTCCGTGATTATGATTATTATTGAAGCTACGTTCATAATTATAAGGTCTATTGTAGTTATTATTGTTGGAGTTCTGTCTATTATTTTCATTGGATCTAGGTAAATTTTGATTGTAATTATTATTAAATGGCCTTTGAGATCTATTTCTTTGGTTGTATTCATAATTTTGATTATTGAAATACCTATTTTGGTTTTGATTCCTATTAGAAAAATTATTGTCATTCCTAATATTAGGATAATTGAAAAAAGTATTGTTGTTTCTCTGTGCATTATTGAAATTTATCAATTCATTATAATTTTTAGAGTTGTTGTTATTCTTACTATTATTATTTGTTGTCATAGTAGTACAATTTTCTAGATTTCTTTCAACTCTACCTAGATAAGTTAGCAGTTGATTGAAATTTGTAATATTTTGTATAGCTATAGTTTCACTTAGCTCAGTTTTGTAGTGTCTAGACAAAAACATAACTATTTCAGATTCAGGAAGATTTGGTTGTAAATGTTGTACTAGTGAATAAACTATTAAAGTATAATTACTCAGGGAAGTACCTTTACAATCGTACTTTCCAAAGTATAGCATCTCTCTTACTTGAGATTGTTGTGAAGAACCCCAAAAATTGTCTAGAAAACGATTCTCAAAGTCATTAAAATCTTTAATTTGCCCTTCTATACAATTCAACCACAATAGAGCCTGTCCTTTCAAATTTGATCTTAATAGGTCACATAGTTCTGTAGTGTTTTTAATATTTTTAGTTTTAATGTTTTAATAAAATTTATTGGATGTACTTTTTTGAGATTACCACAAAATTTTTCCGATTCCTCTACTTTGGTGAAAATATTTCTAAAAAGAGGATTAAGCATACCTATATCTGAGATTTTCTCACCATTCATGCTTTCAGCAATTTTCCTATTAAGGTTCAACTCCAATTTCCTTGTTTCATTTTCCGCTAAGGTTGAGGTTTCTTGAATTCCTTGTTTTAGTTCAGATTCAAGATCTGTTATTCTTCTTGAATGTTTCATGTTTTCCTTTTT
>CAJUYG010003149.1:0-23729 GCA_910591675.1 Galerucella calmariensis
TAAAAATCAATATGAATTTATTTTTCACCACTGTCAAATACCCTATTGTCTCAGTTTTCCAAAAGGGCCACGCACAAAATGTGGTGGCTGGATATATGTTGTATTGTTGTTGTTGATGGTCATAATAATTCTAAGTTTTATTGTTTGCAGAATATTTTAGATCGAGAAAAATCAATTTTTTTAAATTATCCCTTCATTATTTGCAGTAAATGTATCACCATTGTAACACTTTCCAAACTTTTATACCTTGTTCAAACGTCGTTCGAAGCACATTTTGGATTCGACCTGTATTTTTATTTTACATGAAAATATATGCCAAAGTGAAAACAAGATAAATAAATACTCAAGTTTATAATTTGATACCTAATAAATAACAATAGTTAAGATAAATTTGTCAATTGTTATTGTTAAAAAATATCGAGTGTCCTCTTCAAATTTATTTTTCATTTAGGTCACGTACCATTTTTGAGATAGTGTCAACGGCAAAATTTCAAACCACTTAAATTCATTTGAATGTACCCGTATTAAGAGTATATTTATAGTTTATCTTAAAGTATATCGTATTTACTTTGGCCAGCAATCATAAAATTATTGGGCCAATTGCAATAAATCATAGGGTCAAAAGCTGTTGAAGAAGATATCTCCGTTGACCGAGGACTATTTAGAATTATTTTGAAAAGGATCAGATTCTTTCAATTTCTTTTAATTATACATCCCTTGTTAGTTATTCAATATGTGAAGACCATTTCTCTAAATGTTTTTTTTCTTTTTCCTCCGAAATGAGAGATTATTTTAAATAGGTACTATAAACTATAACCAAGCTCACCCTTGTCTTGTCACTCGACTGTTGTTGGGTTTCATGTCACTCGTGTTCACTTTAAAGTTGAACTTTCCCCACTTGCTGAACAATACACTATTTTCGGTCCCTGAAGTCCATTTTGTTTTTTCATTTTTCCAATCGCTCTTTTATAATACAATCTACCTTGATTTCGTTACTATTGTAATGTTTTTCTTATTCATTTGAACTGTTTTTACCGTGGGATAAAATTATACGCTCACTATGGCTAATTACTATTGATTTATTGAAGAAGCACTTACACACTATAATAAAATTAATTTGTATACACACTACTTAATGTCTACTAATTTATCCACACTCGGTATAATAATTGTCCCAATTTATCTTCAACACTATTTATATTCACTATCTGTTCACTCACTGTATACTGAAATTGTTTACCGATTCACTGTATACTGAACTCCCCGACTCACTCGAAAACCCGTGTATTTATAGTGCTTTGCAGCTCTAGAACTTTCTTGAATTTACGAATTATAACATTCAGGAATAAACCATTGTATTGCCTTGTACGCTTCGAGAACAGTCTGAATATTACCTGCGAAAGAACCTTTCTATAAAGGTCGCATTCATAGTTTGCGACAGGACCAGCTTCTGAATCACTGAGTTCGTAACATTGCCCCCTCCTTAAAAGTCAGTTCCTTCTGGAACTCCCGTGTTGCCGGGACTGGATGTTTAAATCGGCAACTGGATCCATTTCTACACTTTCCGGTCGTATGGAAATAACAGGGTACTGTCTTCAGCGGATACTGATAACGTGGGGAATAGCTGCAGATTAAAATGTGGACATCGGATCTTCGAAGATCACTTCCACCATATTCCTAATGACTCGCCAATCCAACTGGTTGCTCTCTATCTTGGGCATCGCTTGGGCATCGTTTTTTCACGTTGGATTCCAGCACGTGGTATCGGACACTTCGTAGCGCTTCCCACACATTCCGGTAGGTGGATCGATCTTGAAACTCGTCCTTTGTTACGAGATGGAAGATGTGTCGTGAATTATGTTCAAGTTTCAGAGTCTCGCCAGGGGTCGGAATCTGTTCTGAAAGTTTTTCTAATTGTCCAAACTTCTTTTGAAAGACGAATGCCAAACCTCGTGCATTTTTTATATTGGCTGGGATGTTGTGTGCCAGTAAATAGTTTTCCGGGAGCGTGAACAAATCTTGGCGTTGCTCTGTAGTAACTCCAAATCTAGCTTTACCGGTACCTCCATATGCGCCTATAAATTCTTCGAAGGCAGGGTCAGGATCTTCCCGGATATGGTTCACTCCGTTCACTTCTTTATCACGGTCTCCTTCGAATGGCGCTAGTCGATTTTGATGAACTACTTTCGGTTTTCCATTGCGGGTCTTACTTATGCGATGGAAGATGTCGTTGATCTTCTTCTTCTTGATTAAGTATGGACCCTCCCAAGATTTTTGGAGTTTTGCAGAAAAGCCTTTTCTCCTCGTCGGGTTGTGTAACCATACTTTGTTCCCTTCTTTGAAACTGCCTTCTGTAGCTTGCGTGTCTTACCGTTTTTTCATTCTGTCGCTGGCAACTTGGAGATTCGTTCGAACCAATTCGTGTACAGGGTTATTCATTATAAATGTCCCAGTCCCTACCATAGTTATAATTGTATAAACAAAAAAATTTTTCAAATAAAAGTTGTGTGATTATAAACTAATTTTATTATAACGTTAACAAAAGTACAGTGGCGTGCATAGTTTGGGGAACACGAAAAAATTATTGGTTTTTTTAAATAAGACACCCTATATATTATTGAATTTTTGAAAAGATGCCTCTGTTCTGATTTCAAAAATATACCATATCACACCCCTGTCTTACACCGTTCTTAAGATATTGAAGGATAAATAATACTATAAATATTGAAAAGTCAATATTATCAAAGAAATCTATGAAAATCACAACTGTCATGTATATTAAATGTCATCATTATTGAAACATTCAAAATGGTTTACAGTGTAGGAGAAAAAATTCAAATAGTCACTTACTATATAAAAAATAACAAAGATAAATGTGCAGTGCGAAGAGCATACAGGGAGTTGTATCCAGACGTATTTACCAATAGGTAAATAATATCGGTGGTTTTAATAGGAAAAGGCGACTAGTTGATGCAAACAACGGAGATCAATTAGATTGTAACGTTATATTTGACCACTATCATTGGAATATTTAAATATCTACCGGACGGCGAGTAGCCAGTCCTTTTTTCTTATCAACATGTGATTCTCGTCGAAAACCTGTAGCACCGATCACCGCTAAAAGGCAAAATTTTTACATTTAATGTGCGACGAATAATCTCCGCTGGTGAGGTTCAATATACACTGATATTGGTCAAATATTTCAATTCTTCTCTCCTATACAGAGATGGAAATTAAGAACACACTACGAATACGTAAATTCTTTCTCGAAGCGGAGCATGTGAACAGGAAAGAAATATGTAACGTATGTCGATTGCTCATCGCATAGTCAACAATTTAATAGCGAGTAGTAGTTAACTAATTAATTCAATCTAAATACCAACTTAGAATATTATATTTCCGGATTACATTTTTTCATTACATTTTCTTTATCGCCTTCTGTGGTTGAAATAAGTAGTAAAATAAAATTTAGTTTCTATGTTACTTAGATATTTTTTTTATTTCTTTGATTTCCTTTGAAGAATGGAAATAAATAAGATTTCCTCAATAATATCATTTTTCACATTTCTTTATTGCTTCTTTCGTTTTTTTTTTAATAGTAAAATGCAGGATATTTTTTTTATGAACCTCGTTCTTAAATGTATTGCTTAAACAATTGTAAAACGAATTACCTACTGCATATATCCTGAATTTTACATAAAAATGTTAATATTGCTGATACAATGTATCTTTCTTAGCACTTACTTAGTACCTGGACTTACTGAGTACCTGAGATTTCGTGCCTGGGGGTTAGTACCTGAGACGTACCTGAGACCACAAAACAGTCTGGAACTTTGTACCTGAACTTTGTACCTGCCAATTCCGGTCTAAGTAGTTTCCATCAGACAAGTGGAAAATTAAGGAAAGTAACAAGTTAACCAATTTAAAACAACGTGCTTCAACACACAAAACCAACATTTTTTTTTAAATTTTACTGTGATATTTTTAGTCATTATACAACTTGTAAATTTAACAACGTTGTTCATATTCCTTCCCTTCCAACATTTCCAGGTTTGTTGATAGAGAGTGGTGAGGTGAAGAACAAGTCGACTAATATTATTCAGGGTGGCGCCCACTTACCTTTCTTGATTGACTTTAATTACATTTCTTAACTTGATTTATTAACTTATTGAATTCATTTCGTTTCTTAACTTCATTTATTATCTCATTAACTTCAATATAACTTCAATAACTTAAATAAAGTAGGATTACCCGCGAACCGGTAAAACTACTACCTGAGTTGATATTAGTTTGGTCTCCGAATTCACACCTGAGGTGCTCTCCACATTGAGTCGCCGTTGCAATTTATCTTGCCTTATTATTTTAAATAAATAAAATAGGTAACAAGATATACTGCTTTATTTCGAAGGTAAGCCCTCTTATAGGTATTTTTTGAAACACTATATTATGTTTTAGAATATCTGGTGCCGTAGTATAAACCTTGGATTTAAGTACCCTCATATAAAAAAAACTTATGATGTCAGATCTGGTAACCGAGGTGGCCATTCTATAGGACCTCGCCGGCCGATCCATCTACCTCGATATTCTTCATCCAGGTAACGTCTTACTGCACCATAATAATGTGCAGAAGCACCATCTTGTTGAAATGTTATTTCCAGATGGCCGAATTCATCTGGATTATCTTCCAGAATTTCAAGAATTAACGGTCCAATTGCATTTTGTAACATCTCCAGATACACTTCACCGCTTAAATTTAAATTCAGGAAGACAGGACCAACTATGTGGTTTCCCAAAATACCTGCCCAAACATGGACTTTTTCTGGAAATTGGGTATGTTGTTCACGGAAGGTGTGAGGATTTGTGTCGCTCCAATACCTTACATTTTGTATATTCACATTTCCACTGAGGCAAAAAGTACTTTCGTCCCTAAAGCAAATTGTTTTTGTGTAATGTGGGTTTTGACTAATTTTATTTGTCATACATTCACAGAATTCGAGTCTTCTGTCGGGGTCGTCATTTGAAAGGTGGTGCACCATTTTTAACTTGTATGGATGAAATTTATTTTTAGCCAACACTCTCTGTACTGTACTTTTACTTACTCCACAGATAGACGCAACTTTAGTTGAAGAGGAAGTAGGGTTTACTACCATTTCAGCAACTATATCAATTTTTTTATCATCATTTATCACTAAATGCTGGTCGACCAGATCGTTTGGCATCTTGAACACTACCTGTTGTTTCAAACTTGTGAAGAAGCTCCCTCAAATGAGTTCTCGAGATAGGGCGATCTGGGTATCTCTCATTAAATAAACGTTCCGCTTCATGGAGATTCTTTCTAGATTCACCAATTATTAAGATAGCTGCTACTTTGTCGGCTTGAGTACGTGCCATTTTGCCTATATAAATTCTTGAATTTTTTTGACAACTAACCAGAGGTGGACTGGAAAATCTTCAATATTCAAATTTGAAATAATAATTTTGGTATTTATTTAATTTATCCGTCAAAATTAGTTTAACCCCAAACAAAATTAATATGGCTATGTAGCCAATGTCAATGCCTCTCAAACGAAATATCACTTGCCATAAGGTCCTATTTAAAATTATTGGCCAGAGTGGCACTGTGACGTCATCTATTACTATTACGCCACCTGTTACCATTCGTAGAGAAGTTTACAACACTTTATTTTCACCCTCCAAATTTTATTGAAGTAAGTGTAGCCATTCAAAAGATACTAGGGGGGAGGGGACTTTTGAATAACACTGTATATATATACAGTGTGGAAACCACTGATGGAATAAAATTCTTTATGTTATTATAAAAAATGCCGAGACACGTCAACTTTTGAATTGAGTTGTGCGTTACTGAACATAAATTTAAATGTACAGGGTGATTCACGCAAGTATGCCATAGTCGGTGTTGTTTTTTTTGATGAAACATCCTGTATATTTGCATATTTTTGAAATCCTCTTAATGAACCGATTCCAACAGACTAAATAATGTATGGTCAATTATGAATTATACAGGGTGAAATTTTTAAAATTAATAATTTATTACACTTGAAATATTGGTACTTTTTTAAATTAGCTAAATATGGATTTATCAACAATCTAAACTAACTAATTATTGAACAAAGCCTGCTACGCCCATGAATTTTATCATAAATACCTAAAAATTGCCTAAAAACGCCAATAATTAGACAAAATCGGTAAATAATGTGGATTGTTTTCTATTCTGTCAGTTGCTGATGTGTTACAGTTTATACTGAAAAAGTAGAATCTTTGTCAAACACTCTTTGCTTGTCGGCATAACAATGAAATATTTAACAGAGACTCACTGAATTGAGATTTTAATGATGATCGGGTACGGGGCTGCAGAAGTCAAGTTGAAGTGGCAAACTTATTTAATCACATGTATCCCGAATTGCCTAATATTTCACAAAGTACTGTGTCTAAAATTCATGCACAATTCAGAGAGCTACATGTCCAAACCATTGAAAATAAAACTACACTTCGTTGAAGATGATGTGAAAGTGGATATTTTGTTGATTGTCGAAGAGAATCCAACTTCAAGTACACGTCAAATTGCCCGTGAAAATAATGTTGGTCATACAACTGTTCTAAGAGGTCTTCATGAAGAAAAACTTCATCCCTACAAATTAACTTTTGTGCAGGAGTTAGCAGAAGACGATCTAGATCGTAGAATGGATTTCTGCGAAAGATTGATGAACAGAAATGAGATAACTCTTGGTACCATCCTTTTTTCTGACGAATCAACATTCACATTGAATGAAGAGGTAAACCGACAGAACTGTTTGAATTAATTATAATTTTTACCACTTAATATTTGAATTGTCCATATTTTAGCCTTGATAAAGGATTCAAATAAATCCGAAAGCTTGGAAATATATAGTTATATTAGATATTTGCCGAATAATAATGTACAAGGACAGAAATATTGGAGAAGCGGCAAAATTGTAAAGTGAGTACTCTTTACACTATTTTCCAAGCTTTCGGAATATCTTTATTTCCATTTTCAAGGATAGCATTCGAGATTGTATTACAAAGTGGTTCTGAAATCATCTAACAATATTTTTGATTTGAATGTTTAAAAAAATAAATGTCTAAAGTCTAGATGTTTCACCTAAATAAAATTTGTCGCATTCACATGATATTTGATATATGCAGTTTTTTGAAGATTGTTCTTCATTCTTTGGTTTCGTTTTTGTTAGTATTGATCTTAATGTATTATTCGATTTAAAACTAGTTCTAATATTGAATTGGTTACCAATTTTTTTAATTCTTTCTAATATCCCCTTAACATACGGTATTGTCAAGTTCCTAAAAATTATGTTAGCTGAATTATTAATATTATTGTTATGGGGTATTAACAATGAGCCCCTCTCTATATGCTTAATCTCCTTATTTACAAATTCTGCAGGGTAATTATTGTTATTTGAAACATCTTTTAAAAAAGTTTTCTCCTTTGTAAATTGATCATCACTAGAACAAATGATTCTGGCCCTATCGTATAAAGATTTTACTATCCCTTTTTTAACGCTTATAGAATGATTAGAGTCAAAATTCAAATATCTATTAGTGTGTGTTGGTTTGCGGTATACACTCGTTTCATACCCTGTAGATGTTTTATTAATAAGAACATCTAAAAATGGCAAACAATTGTTATTTTCAATTTCAATTTCAAATTTTATAGATTCCTCTCCTTCATTTATATTTTTTTAAAAATCATTAAGAGATATATATATATATATATATCCAGGTTTTCTTATGATTTATAATTTGAATAGTTGTTAATCGATACACATTTCAATACACAAAATCACAAAACTGAGTATACATATTTCAAAAACTTAAGTATTCATACACAAAAAAACTATCAAAAAACGCGTTTTATTAACAACAATTCCAATATAAGCGGAAAAACACGCTATCCCAATAAAAACCGTTCCTGGAACGTGCACTTCACTGGATTCCATTTCTAGTAGACTATCATATCGTTGGAATGTCATAAAATGAAATATTTCATTTCACATTTTGCCACAGATATGATCTACTATGAATGGACCTTAATAAAAATTTGATAACATAATTTTGCAGTCTTAAACTTCAGAATAATTTTTGATTGTCTAGTTGTCAAATTTTTTCTGTTGTGTCAGTTAGGGATAAAAATTAATCTCTACTTATTTTTTCTTGACAACGGTAGCTGGAAGGCTACCGAAACGTTGAAATAAAGAATTTAAAAATATTGTGGTTTAATTTCCCAAGAATTAGGATGGCAGCCTTCTGCAGATCGATGTAAGTATTTTTGTGAAGACCCAGTTTGGTAAGGCTATCTTGTAGAGTTTTGGGAATTAGTCCCGTAGATGAAACGATGATCGGTACTACCTCTATTTTCTCTGCATGCCACATATGTCTTACCTCAATTGCAAGATCGGTGTATTTTGCAATTCTCTCGTTGTATTTGCTCAGAATATTGTTATTATTGGGTACAGCAACATCCACCAGATAAACCGAGTTAGCTTTTTTATCCACAACTACAATATCAGGCCGGTTATTCGTCACCCGTCTAATGGTGATAATTGACCTATCGTAGTATAGTCTAAAATCAGCATTCTCTAGCACCGAATTCGGATGGTACTTGTAATATGGGGTGTAGGTGTTCACTAATCCAAATTTGTTGGCCAACTTCTGATGGATGATGTTGCAAAGTTGATTGTGCCTGCGTAGGTAATCAATGTTAGCTAAGGCTGAACATCCCGACGTAATGTGTTGTATCGTCTCTGTTGTTTGTTGGCACCCTCTGCACTTGTCCGTATCGATGTTTGGATCTTTCATGACAAATTTCTTGTAATTGTTGGTATTAATTACTTGGTCTTCAATTGCCATCATAAATCCTTCTGTTTCTGGAAATAATGTTCCATCAGATAGCCACTTATTTGATGCTTTCTTGTCGATATGAGGTTGATTGAGGTCGTGATGATGTCGACCATGAAGCGCTTTCTGAACCCACTCCTCCTGTTTGTCAGAATCTGTAACGATTTCAAGTCTCATATCAGGGCTCACAAGATTTAAGGGGGAATAGTTTTTATCTGCTCTCTTCTTGGTAGTGTTGTCCTAATAACTGATGATGTCGGATGGTGACATTTGTGTTTGGTCATCATGGTACGGGTTGTTCTTTGAATATCCTCCAGCTCTGTCTTTGTCCACTTCAGAATTCCAAATGAGTATGTCAGGATCGGTATGGCGTAGGTGTTAATTGCTTTTGCTAGATTTCCTGCGTTCAACTGAGATTTCAATAAAGTAGTTACCCCTTGAGTGAACTGGCTCCTAATTTTGATATTTGTAGGTCTCGCCATTTTGCATGGCAGTTATAATATTCCCATTGGGTAGTAACACATCTCCGTTAACGATTTCACCCTTCTCGATATTTAAGGTTTTGCACTTGTCTAATCCAAATCCCATTTGTATATCACTGGAGAATTTTTCAGTGATATTGAGTAAATGTTGAATTTGACGCTGGTTGGATGCGTATATTTTGATATCCATATATAGAAGGTGGGCATCAGTGTGTGTTCACACATCCTGCATAGAGGTGTATCCACTAGCCCCATATTATGGAGGTGTTTCCTTAGTTGACAGTGGCCAGTCAGAAATACTTCTGTTAAACCTAGGTTTTTCCTGGTCATCGCCAAATATTTCTTCGGCGCCAGCTTCCCAGGGTCGCCCAGGGTGATCCTGGCAAGACTGCATCCTTTGATTCCATCCCATCTCTTAATGGATTGAGTATGGGTGTAACGTTTGGCTAGTTCCGCAATTGTCGAAGTCGTTAGGCCGTAGGTGTCACTGGGTCCCTAAATTTTCAGTCCAGCCGCTTTCCTGGCTAGAGAATCGGCTATGCGATTACCTCTACTCCTCACCTACCTCAGGATGAAATTGGTATCCTCCGAGGCGTTATCTAAATCTTGGTGACACTCTAGTACTATCCCCGATATAACACGCTGTCTGTTTAAGGCTAATAGAGCTTGTCTATCATCAGTGCAGATTGTTATGATTTTGCCAGAAATTCCTTTTCTGGTTAGCTCTACTTTTATACATGATCACAACTCAAACTCCAATGGGCGCCGTATAGGCGCGTACTATAGCGGGACGGACACTATAACGTCGGACCCTTTGCGGCACCCTAGAGGTAGTAATTTTCGTCAAAACTGAAAAATAAAAAAAGGAAATTGTGGGTCTAAGCACACTCTGCAAGTTTGATACCGACAAGTTTCCCGATATATTTCACGCGAAAAAAAAATAGTAAAAAACAAATTCCACTTCCGAATTTATGTTTTTTTCGATCGATATCTCAATAACCATGCACGATCGGTGAAAAATGTATAGGGCCCTAAATGTAGATGGTAAAAAAACAACAAAAAAGTAATCCAAAAAACGGAGATCCGAGCTTTGAGTTAAATTTGGTCGACAATTTGTTAAGCTTTTTTATCCACCCACACGTAAAATCCAAAAGCATTATGAAATGACAATACTATTATGTTTTTATTTTACAGACAAAAGGAATAACACAAATGTCCCGTTTGGTTCTATTTGCATATGAACAAAGTCACTATTCTATTAAGAAACTAGCATCATTTCTCAGTATTGGATCGGACAACGTTTATTCTATCAAAACAGATAGAAAAGGAAGACTTGACATTAAACATTTACGCAACGAAATAGAAAGAGCGTTATTGGAAGAAGCTATACCTTTTATGGTAAGCGCAACAGCAGGAACAACAGTTTTGGGAGCTTTCGATCCTTCGGAAAAAATAGCGGACCTTTGTGAAGAATATAAGTTATGTTTTCACGTTGATGTGGCATGGGGTGGAGGTGCTTTGATGTCTTCGAAATATAAACATTAATTAAAAGGAATTGAGAGGTTGGTGAATATTTTAACAATTGAGAATCATTTGCTTTTTACATGGACATTATCTGTCTTACCACTCAACAGGCACATTGTTCTGCTCTTAAGCATGAATCATCTCAAAATTTAATTTTGATTCATGTATTGATAAGCCTTAACTCTTTAATGGTTGTGGAGTTTTGGAGGTCAGAACTCTTTGGTGGTACGGAAGAAGAAACCTCCCTATACTGGCGTACTGCACAGCAATCCAGAATCATAGAGAACATTCCCTAGGAGATAACTGGATGGAAGAACGATAATTACCAAAACTAAAGCCTGCAGACATCCTGAAATCCCGGGAAGTAGGTCTGAAGGAACTATAAGTCTTTTGGAATTTCCTCAATACAGAGTAGAAGTAAGGGGGCACAATAAACCTTTCAGGTCTCAGTGAATATACATAGACACATGCTCATGGAGTCCATTTTCACACCTAGGTCTCTGTAAAGGTCACTACATTGTATGCACAGAATTAAATGTCATTTGTCCATGCTCAGCGCTTGTTAATATATCGTGAGCATTTTAATTACGCCAACATTTTACGTTGCAGATCTGATTCAGTTCTTTGGAATCCACATAAACTGCTAGCAGCTCCACAACAATGTTCCACTCTGCTAATAAGACACAAAGGAATTTTAGCAGAAGCTAACGGAACTCAGGCTGCTTATTTGTTCCAGAAAGATAAATTTTATGACCACATTCGTTACAGGTAAGTGCAATAACAAACTTTCAACAAATGTGTCATATTTAGTGTATTGCGAATTGGGCATTCAAGATTATGTGACTTAATATGGCCGTCCAGTACCAACAATTTGAACATTTCTTCAAAATAAACATCAAAACCATATTGAATTTACTGTTTCGACACTACTCATATCAGCAATCTGACGATGATAATATTAGGTACATATCGAAATAATAATCAAATTAGAGTTTTCAGTTTTTATTATTTAATCGATTGCCCAATTGAAAGCAAGCAAACGTTCGGACAAAGCAACGAATTTTTAAAAAAGTTCGCATCATGTCAAATAAATTGTTTTTGATTTTTAAGGTGACAAGCATATACAATGTGGGAAGAGAGTGGATGTATTGAAGTTTTGGTTTATGTGGAAAGCTAAGGGAACATCCGGATTGGAAAAACACGTCGAAAAAGTATTCGAAAACTCAAAATATTCTCTGGAATGTATACGAAACAGAGAAGGTTTTGAATTACTGTTATACGATCCAGAATGCACCAACGTGTGTTTCTGGTACATTGCGCCAAGTTTGCGAACAATGGACAAATCAGATCCGTCGTACAAAGAAAAACTACACAAAATCGCACCAACGATTAAAGTAAAAATAATGGAGGAAGGAAATATGATGGTAACGTATCAAGCACAAAAGGAATATCCGAATTTTTTCCGAAAAGTATTGCCGGTTTGAAGAAATCGGACATGGGCTATTTTGTTGAACAAATCGAAAAACTTGGATCAGATCTTTGAAAAATGTTTATTTTTGCTGTATTTATTCCATTGGTGGATTTGTAAAATTTGCGTACTTGAATTCATTAAAATAATTTTATTGTGAAGATAGCTTATATAATTTTCCATATACTCCAAATTATATAAGATTACGAAAGGGGGTTACGACGCATTTTTTTAGGCTCCACCTGGAATATTATTGAATGGATTCCCAGGGCTACTGCTATTATTGTTATTATTGATATAAGGAGCTGTAACTCCTATTCCTACTCACTCGTTTGTTTTTGTCCCTCCAGTAATTGGAGTAGACAATGTTTTTGCCAGCGCGGCATGACAACCTGGCAAACTTCAGGTATGACGGTTTTTTGAAAAAACCTACAGCACATCCAGAGTGTCCTTGTTGGCTCCAGAGATTGTCTCTTACTACACTATATTTTTGTGTGAGATGAATGATCATTATATATTCGTTTGTATAAATAATGTAAGTAGTTACGTGTACCAAAGTCTAGCACTTGAAATATGGTTTGAACTGGAAAGATGAGTGATTCAATGTAAATAGATATTGAATTCAAAGATCATTAGATACTTAATCAAAATGACACGTTATATTCTTATATCTTATTATTTCCATCCTACTACGCAGAATAAATTTTTCTGGGCCAATTTAGAGCAGTTTTCATGTCTAAAATAACTTCATACTGGAAAAGATATAATTTCGTTTGTAAGGGTGGTCATATGTGACATACAGGCTGAGGTAACTAAACCTTGCTTTTAAATTAGGAGGAGCATTTTGAGAAAACTGAATCACACCACTAGGAGTATAATTAGACCTGCTCAGATTTAAATTGATCTATAACAGGGTACAGATTATACTATTGGTAATATTGAAAAAACTTCTAGTTACACTGACGTTTAATAAAAAGTAGAACGTGTCGCGGGACACACGGTAGGAACTTTAATTCCTTTTGAGCAAAAATTTTTTGAATGAATAAATAAATACACATATTTATATAAGAATTCATTTTAGATACTCTGGATGAAACTTCATTTAACAAAAATATACAGTAGTATTAATTATAAATAAAAATAAAAATCTTATCATTAAGTTGATTGGTACAATAGTTATTTATGATACAAGTGCGTGAAGTTATACTTTTGCGAAAATGCAAGGAACGAGCGTAGCGAGTGCCTTTCTCGCAAAAGTACTTCACGCGCAAGTGTCATACAAAAGAGCACATGAAGAAAAAATGATAAAAATGTTTTCTGAATGGGTTAAGAAATATAAAAATGAATTTTCTATAAACAAATATATACACAAAGAATTCTAATTATTTGAATTTATATTGACAGTAAAATGAGGACAATTATTTAAATTACTAATTATAAGATTGGGTAATTTGTCTTTTTTTCAAAGTAACAAATATTTTTCACTATGTCTGACACTTCTGTCAAGTTTACTGACAGCACAAAAGTTTATACAACAAACGACTAAATTCAAGGCAACTAGATAATCACGTAGAGTGTTAAAGAGTGTTAAAATGAAAACCCCATTTAAAAAGCATTGGTCATTTACGCACGCTTTTGGGTGTTATAATGTAAGCCCCATATAAAAAGGATTGTTCATTTACGCAGGCTTTTAACGTATGTATAATATGTATGATTTCACACATTCTTTTTGGTTCATAAATGCCTAATTTTAAAGATGATCGTAGATAAAGTACATATTAGGTATTCAAATCTAATCAGTCCATTCGATCATTGAAATAATTTGTCTATGATAACTAAAATATGAGATGTATGTTAGTGATTCCCAACGATTATAAACCCTACAGGATTTCTTATTCGCTTGAATCTTTCGTCGGTGCTTACGTCACCAGTGGACCTCGACCGATTTAAAATATACTGCAATCGTTAATATTTTCCACTTTTTTCTAGTTTATTTGCAAAAAATAATTATAAATTAATTTTTTTGGGTGAAATATGTTATTTTAAAAAGTTATATTTAGTAGTATAAGTACTTATAAAATATAAATAGACGTTTGAAACAATTATAATTTATTTTGCACAGAAACAGAAGCAAATCTACGAGATGTGCTTATGAGTTAATTGATGGGTAAACTCAGAATTCTATATTTTTTTCTTATGGGGAAAATAAAATAGACGCCTTATGCACTAATAAAAAATTTATTAATAAACAATTTTTTAAAACCTCTATCATCTCTTGTGGTACTCACACATTTTTTCTTCAAACATTTTTTTCTCTGGGATTGATAGTTATTATAAATAATCCTAATACTAATCCTAATACGAAGTTTACCAAGGTGGATTCATGCAAGCAAAAATTAAAACTTACATTACTTTAAAACTAAAACTAGGAACTTATAAAACCATGTAATGTAGATGTTTATGCCAGAAACTGAGAAGCTAAGGCATTCTTTTTAGTTTTAGCTTATATCTTAATTTCTTATTTTTTTGCATGATCATCTACATTACATGGTTCTCTGTTCTAAGTTTTAGTTTTAAATTAATTTTAATTTTTGCTTGCATGGGGAAATGTATAAATTGAAACGCGAATCCAAAAATTTTGTATCTACACTGAAATAATGTGCTCCGTATTTATAGACTTTCTTGATTGACAATAAAATTATTAATAAACACCTTCAAAATTGAAAAAACGGATAAAATATCGTCAAAACACACTTTGTAAACAAACGATAAATCATGAAATTAAAAAGGCTAGGTCCAGTGATGGCGTATTTGTCCGACTTGAGCGAGGCGAGCACAGAGTTGAATGGAAATAAGCAATCCTGTAGGGTGTATAATCGTTGAGTGATTCCATTTTTTCCAAATATCTTGAGAAAACAGCATCAATAGTATTATGGTATCTTGTTGTTGATTGTTCTGGATCGTTGTTCATATCTAAATCAAATTTTTCTTTAAAAAAAATTTTTAATGAATCCGATCTCCTGCCAAAATAAGTGGAATTTTGTCATAGTCCTTATCAAAGTCCTTGAGTGGTTGTGAACCTTCTTTCGAATATTCAACCAAAGCTCGAGAAATGAACTCTTGAACATCTGTTATTTTTTGATTATTTGAAATGTAAACTACTACAATTACTATTTTCCAGCTTGCAGGTTGCGGAACATATATCTCCAACCGATCTCTGTTCAAAATTAAAATTATTGGTATTTCTTATAATTATGTCCATATCTGGTGTTAGAATGTTTGAAAATTAAAACATTTGTTTTTTGAGTCACTGAATCAGTCAAATCGGAACTATGACTTCGTAAGCTTTGAACATTAAAGGTGAATGTTGACAATCCACGTTTGTTACTGATAAAATCCACGATTGTGCGAGCTTTGGTTTGTAAAATATTCAACGATAGTTTTTTAAATTCTTGAATTAATCTTTCTGTTGATCTTGCCTGCACTCGATTATGATGGAATTTGAAATTTGTGTCAACATCATCAGCTGTTACTATATATAGACCATTGATGCTTGTAACACGGGAAAGTGCAACATAAACAAGTTCCTGCGAATGGCCTTTACTATATTCGTAAACAATTTCGTCAAAAGTTCCTCCCTGTGACTTGTGTATTGTCATAGCGCAGGCTGCTATTGAAGGAAAGTGTTTCCGCTTAGCTATAAGTTTTTTATCTGATGTTAATGGAATGCTTGCTGTTCGAAGTTCAATAGGTACTGCTACGTTGCTGACTCTATTTTGTACTCTCAAATTACCACATTTATTTCGTTTCTTCTGTCCAATTTTCACAGAGCCGAATAATTCTAACCATACTTTGCACACATACTTTGCACTAATTTTTTAAAATGTCACTTCTGTCATTATTGTCCGTAACGTCTGTAAGAATGGTGGAACATTTGACAAGATTATAAGCTTTATTTTTTAAAGTGCGTTGCAATAGGGCACAAGTGGATTCGTAATAAATATCGGGTGAAAATTGTATAGCATATTTTAATTTGGGATCTATAAATTCTTGGAAAAATGTTATAGTATTGTTTTCTACATCGTCTAATCCTATTTGAGCGTGAATTCTTTTTCTACCTGGGAAAATTTCTTTAGTTACAGGTTTACTTGGTTGGTAATAAACAAAATCTAATATTACTTGATTTTTATAATAGTTCAAGGGTATTGTGGATATGGGAATTTCTAGATTAGGATTTTCTTGGCTGCTATGGATTGTTTCGTCATCGGAGATTTCTCTTTGATCGTTTTGTTGCTGATTCTCTTCTCGATTGATTTCTTCGTTAGTTTCTTGATTCGTTTCTTGATTTTTCTCTGGATTCGTTTCTGAAGTTGGTTGAATTGGGTTTGCTAATCTTCTGTTTACTTCTTCAACATATTTTTTCAAGTCGAATATTTCTTTCGTATGAATTTCCACTCTTGAAAGGGCGTCAGCGTTTGTGTTAGATTTTCCTTTTTTGTATACAATGTCGTAGTCATATTCTTCTAGTTTTATGGGGTTGATATTTTAAAGGATTAGTTAAAGTCATTGAAATTGTTTCGTTACTGTCATTAATTAATTCAACCCAAGCCATTATGTGCTTCGGTTAGGGTTTCTCTTAAATATGCATTATTAATTTTTTGATTAGGTAAAAATATTGTACCTTTATTTTCTTTAACAGGAACACGAATTGGATTTATTGAATGAGGGTCTAATTGAATAAAATAAAATTGAGTTTTATCTGGTTGGTAATATTTGATAGGTAAAATAGAAATTTCAGTAATTAATTTTGAATTTGAAAAATCTATATGTGCTTTTAAAAGTTTAAGATTATCTAAACCGATAAGACCGTCAAAAATCTTGTGGAATTTGAAAAGTCCAAAATGCAAATTTTTATTATTTTTAAATTCTTTGAAACATGGAATTTGACTGGAATATTCTTGAGAATGAGTTTGAAAAACTGAACTTACTATAAATGGTTCGTGCTTAATATTATTTTCATAATGTTTAAAGCAAATATCAGGATTTAGGAATGATTTTGTTGAACTAGTGTCAATGAGGAGTTTTAATGGGGGGTTTTGTATAACAATGTAAGGTAGCTCTGTTTTGTCACATAGGGCGTTAATTTCTGTTACCTGTTTGTTATTGGTTGCGGATCCAACCGAAAATTTTCATTATAATCGTCCGTACTATAAACAATATCTTCACTTTTATAATGTTCATTTATGTCAGTATTGGCATTGTAATAGTCTTGGTCAAAATTGAAGAGTTCTTCAGAAGTCCAAGCTCTTTGAGGAGTTTGTCTCTGAGGTATCTGTCTGTTAAAATTTGTAGGAGGATGGCGTGGATTAGGAAGAGTACTTGAAATACTCATAGGAGTAGGCTTATGATTTTGTGTGGGTCTTTGTTGAGGTGAATTTTTATCCGTCCAAACATTTTGAGATTTTTGGGGCTTACCAAAAACTTGTTGATTTGTAAAATATCGTTGTGGGGGTAGTTGTCTAGGATTTACATTAATTGGACCTTGAGGAAATGGTCTCTGTTGGTTAGTTTGCCATTGCTGTGGTCTGGAATAATTTTGATAAGATGTAGATGGTTGGAAAAATTGAGGTTGATGTCTCATAGGAAATTGATGTCTTTTGTTAGACGAAGGTTGATGTGGGGGTGAATTATGTGAATTATTACCTTTTTGTAAATAGCGGATATTATTTTCTTCTTGTATATATTGTAGAGCGATTGCTAAAGTAGGGGGTCTCATAGCTCTAATTGTAGAACCTAAGGGTTCTTTTAGACCTGCGAGAAAAGTTGTTAAAGCCTGTTGTTGGAAAAATTGTTTTTTATTTAATATTATATGAGGATCATGATTATGACGATCTATATAATTACATATTATATTCAAAATTTCTAGACATCTCTGATAAAATTGTTGCGGATGTTCAATAAAATTTTGCCTTAAATTAACTAAATCTCGTATCAATGAGTTTTCATCTCTTTGATCACCAAAGTTTTGCATTAAAATTGTTTTTAAATCATCCCAATCATTATAACCATAAATTGAAATAACTTCTTTGGCTTTACCAATAATTTTTGAAACTATACCGTGTAATAACAACATATTTTGAATGCAATTTTCATTACCGGCTGTTCTATCGTAAAATTGATAGTAGATAGAGCTAAGCCGTTTCTGGGCCACTGCTTCAAAAATCTCCGCTTGGTGGCGCTAAGAGTGGCGGCGCACGCGTTGTAATTTTAGGCCGCCATTTTTATCCTGTTGTATATTTAAAAATCTGAAAAAAACTTCAGTGAGATTCGATCCCACAACCTTCGCGTCTATAGCAACGCATTCAACACATGCTGCCATAAGCTCTCATGCATATTATTAGCGAAGAAAGGTATTGGTGCAATGTGAACAGCGCGCGCACCGTATGCTTCTTACTGTAAAATGTGACGTAGTCGAGAAAGATCCGTTAGGATGATAAGGCGGCGCGGACAAAAAATTTAATAAAATAACATCGTGCCACCAGAGTGTTCTTTTGTAATATGTCTTCAGAAGAGAACAGTCATCGTTTTGAGGAGTTCATCAAGAATATTGGTAAATTAGACATTGCTTTTTACGAAGATAAAAGTGAGGTTATAAATCAACTGGAAAATCTTAGTTTATCTGATAAGAAAGTGACGTGGAGAAGTCTTCACTGGTTGCCTGAAGAGGTCCAAGCCCGTAGACTGCCGCAAACTACTTATCCGTTAAGACGTATTCAACCTACACCATGTTCAACAGAACAGAAGGGGATATAAAAAATGAAATTAATAACGTTTTCGCCATGTCATGTGTAATATTAGTGGCTGTATTTGTTTTAATTTTAAAAATTATTTTAAAAATTGTAAAACGAAAATTCCAATCTTCATGTAATATAAAAGTTGATGAATATACAGAGTGTTTCAATAAAACCCATGTTTTTTCAAAAAAACTTTATTTATAATGGTAATACAGTATTTGAAAACCAGTGGCGGAGACGTTGTACATTTCTTTCGGTACACGAATATACTCCAGTGGCGTGGCAGGGGTTTGGATCGTAGACAAAGTCTCCTGTTTCACACGGCGTACCATCAAATTTGCAAACATCAATAATATGTGGAAAAATACCGAAAATGTGGCATTTCTTTTGCAGAAACTCGGCTTTCTGTTGTCCTCGAACGTAAATGTAGTCTGCGGCATACAATAACTTGCTTTCTAATATTTCATTTACTTTAGAATATTCTACATCTCCTGAAGAGTATCGAATGCCGTGCACATTTCTTTCCAAGTATGATGTGGTCTTTTTGTCCTCGTTGCTCAATGTAGAAAACGGTTGCGGTGGTAAAAATATGTAATGTGAACTTTTGAAGCCAATTTCTATGGTGAGCTCTTTGGCAACGAAAAGACCGTCTACGACAAAGCCTTGAATGTCGACGAATGCTACTCTCATGTTGACGTCTGCTCGAACACTAACTCTGATCAGCAACTAGTTCAAGCTTTTAACAATTTCGGTGAGGGGGAAGTATTCCATCACGCAATCGTAAATTATGATGCAATAGACTTTGGTATTTTCGGGAAAGCTTATGTTTGCTTCAATGTCAAGTTTCACATCGACTGTGGATGCCATCATGCTTTCTTCCTGTTTCGAACAATCGATAACAAACAATGCCCGTTTCTTGAAAGAAGGATAATCCAGCAGGGGGCGCTTCTGTGTGAAGTTTGCGTAGTGGGGATAGAATTCAGTGTAGTTAAAATATGCCTCATTGTAGTCAGTTTTAGCGAAATTCAATTGCATTCTTTCATTGGGCCAATAGTCACCATAAAGTGACAGTCTTATACTTTGTACGTCGGCATTGTCAAACAAAGTCGGGTCAATTGTACTCAAGTTACGTTTGTCAGTTTGAAAGGAAACAATAACAAAACGAGGTCTTTCAACTGAAGTGGATGTCTTGACAGCCCAAACTTCACGTCTTGCTCCTTTAGTAATTGAGGGTAATTCGTGAACTCCCACTTCCTGAATGGAATAACTATAGGTTGATCTTTTTGAATGGATTTCATGAGATTTAATTTTATGTCATCATTAGGAAAGATATGTTTAACTTTCAGCTCAACGCTTGTAATGTTAATTTTAGCTGTTGTAGTGGAGAGCGTTCCAGAGACATTCTTTTCAGTAATATATAAGCAATCATTATCATTTCGTGCCCGAACTAGTCGTATTGTTTGACGTCCACATGTAATCATGGAATAATCGTTGAAAATGTTGAAAATATGTTTGAGAGGTTTTTGAAGGTTGAAGGACTTGTCGCTAACATTCAGAATAGGATCTTTCGGGTAATTCCAACCGGCTATAGCCATATGATTGGAATCTTCTTGGTTATAACAGGTCATGGCACGTACGGCGCTTACTATTCCAGGATCCCGAACTGTTTCCATTTCCCTGGCACTTTCACTGTACGTACATGAATCGAATAGAAAGGCTCCAACATTATTTGCTAATTTTACGTCACCAGCTCCGTGTGTTTCAAGCGAACCTTTAATGCACAACAAAGTTTCGCTCATTGCAAAGAACGAATCAACCTGATTAATGCTAAACTCCACAATGTCACTGCAATTGAATGATTTTATGAATGGAGCATAGGTTCTATATTCGACCTTTCGAATTGACTCATCAAACATCGGCTTACGGTAGATATCAAACATTGGAGGCATGTTGTCGTTTCGGCGTAAACGTTTTCCATACATGGTTGTCATTTTTCAATTTAAAACCCAGCGATTGCAGGACCAATTTGTTTGCGAACGTGAGCTGTTTCAGCTTTGGCGACTGCTTAGCTAATGAAGTTGAAAGTGGTGCAGATTGCCTTTTATGATTGATTATTAACCCTATCGCGCTCTAAGCTCCAACACCAATGTACTTAGTTCTCCACGAAAGTTTACAGGCTGACCGTCCTGGTCTAAGGCTATGACAGTGATGTTGGTTATTTCACGTTGTGGTATAACGGGTAAGTAGAGCAAATTATGAGGAATTTCGTCAATGGAATATCCTGGATCTACTTGTACGACGAATTCGTAAATGGTATGAGCAGGTCTGTTTGCATCGAAGGCTCCAGTGGTAATGTTACAATCGAAGCGTATGCTAGATACTTTAATAATTTTGACGGGCAGATCTGAAGAGTGCAATTTGTTAGCGTCGAGTATTTTCGGTGAAAATCCCAATATTCTTCCAAGACTATCAGCTTCCATGAAGGAAATTTTGTATTCACTGGAAATCTCACATTTCAACGTATTGTGATTGGGTTTTAGTGAAAATACCGGTCTGGTTGAATTGCTCGCGCCCAACTTATCACTAATAAACGCTTAAAGATCAGCAATTTCCTCGAAAATGTGGTATTTTAAGTAATTTTGCGTAATGTGTTATGTCAAAGTCGGATAGTGCGTGATTGGGTAGCTTTATAAGTTTTTTTTCAAATACAATCTAAAACCGCCTTTTGGGTACTTTTTCAGATACAGGCCAGATCCTACACGTTCCAGAGCCTTATTATGACTTACATCTTCTTCCAATTTCTTTTGCGCATGCTTTGCGTCAATAACAGTTTTAGCAATCCCAGCAGCACCACCTGACAAAGCTCCAAGTGCCGAAAGGCCAGCAAACAAAGGGATAAGTGGTAGGAAACCTCCGGATTTCGCTACAGGTATTACTCGAGGAACCTCGACTTCTCTTTTCCCACCAAATTCTTTAATAAGTGCTTTGGCTGCTCGTAAGGCAAACGTTGCAGTGTCTTTCAAAGATGCCCCTTTTTTCATGGACTTTCCCACTTTTAGAATGACATCTCGATGCAAGGAACGACGTTTGCGACGACAACCCATTCCCAGCTTTCTTTTCACCTTCATTCCGCCTGTTACAAGTAATGCAGCAGTTTTCTCTCCCAGTGAAGCGTCTTTTGATTTAACGCGAGCCCAAGCTTTATCTTCAAGTATCCGATCGGCTTTGTGTCGTTCCTCGAGAGACTTATTCTTCCAGTAAGAAATATCGTGTTGTTTACAAGCAGCGTCCAAGGGGTTGATGCCAGGATCTCCACGATCAAGACGTTTTCCCAATTTTGTACCAGCTAACAGAAAAACAATTAATTTTTCGCAAAAAGGGTGGGGGGTGGTTTACTTACGTCCACAGTACTGATAGCTAGGTAAGTGAAGTTCAATAGATAGTTTATTGGTGAGAGAATTTAAAATACCCTCTCCTTCAAACACCAACATTAAGACTGACACACAATTGGTGACACCTATATTTAAAGAGTAGTACTACGAAAAACGACACACACAATGAAAATAATTCAACAAGAGCAGACTATACCCATTGAAAATTTGGATTTCACCTCAACACCAACTGTTGGCAATCCGTGCTCATTAAGTTTCGAGGACACGCTGCGGCTTGTCCAAGAGTCAACTTTTTGTGCATTAACCTTCGACATAGGAGGGTAATGGGTTGAGCTACCTATCGGAAGCGTCCCCAGGTTGCGGATAGGGGAAGGCCAGGGACGTCATGCAAATGAAAGAACTGGTCCATTGGTAAATAAGGAAGGATGAGGGCTATAAACGCCTAACATTGCCGACCGAATAACCAATCGCTGACAAGCTCGTGACGCAAACCGAAAACTACATAGCAGAGCAACGACCCCCTTGCTAGGGTAAGGCCAGTGAGAGGTATGCCGAGCTATGTGGTTCGGGGGGTTTGGCTTAATTGCCTGACCTGCGTGGATGGGGACCACTATAAAAAACCTCCCAAATCCTAAGGTTGAGTGGTCGCTGAAGGGATGGATGGCCGTGGGTTATTCGGTTTTTAGACCACTAACCTCAGGGCAACTGGCGCACCCTGTTGTATATAGCCTTACCCAGTCATGCGGGGCTCTGACTGGGCGGACCTACATTCCCTAGCTGCTCGTGGGAACAATATGGACCAAAGCAGGAAAACACCAGAGGAGGATAAGGACTCCTCTAAAGAAAATCAAAACGTTACAGGAATGGACTGTAACGACACAAGTTGTCAGGAGACAGTAGCTAAAGTCTGTACTCCAAAGGCAAAAGAACAAGGAGGGAAGGACTCCTTAGAAAAGGGTAAGGCAACCAACAAGACCTTGCCCAAAAAACTATCTGGTGCCCAGAGGAAGAAACTCATAAGGGAACAGAAAAAAGCAGCCGGCACATGGGTGGAAAAAGACCCAAACAAAGCTGGAAAGAAAAAGGAGCATGAACCGACAAAATCGGGAAATAGCATGTCCAAGTCAGGAAAAGTCCTGATGAAGACAAGCTCAGGTCCGACAACGTCGGGACACTC
>CAJUYG010003149.1:28740-41552 GCA_910591675.1 Galerucella calmariensis
AAGGTAGTCCGAGCGCAAATACAAAAATGGGTACAAAGCCAACATAGACTTCATTGGAGGAACACTCCGAAACAGGTACACAGCAAAACCTTCATAGGTGACACATGTGCAAAGCGGGCCAAAGAACTACTGAATATCAGCAGGAATAAGCTAAGAATTATTGCAGGTTATCTAACAGGTCATACCCCGTTAAAAGATCACCTGCATAAAATGGGGTTATATAACGGGGACTTCAGCTGCAGACTATGTGGCATGGAGAACGAGACCGTGACCCATATCTTGTCTGACTGTGAGGCACTGCACTCGAGGAGACGGGCAATCTTCGGAGAGGCCAATGTGCCACCTGAAGTATATGGCACACATCCAATGGACCTATACCGTCTACTCGAAGGTACGGGGATAACTGGATGGGTGGACTAAATATGGGAGCAGAGTACAATAAGCCAATAGGCTGCAGTGCTCCCGGCATCTGAACGGCTCCCAAAATGAAAAAAAAAACTGTTGGCAAACATGGTAAATTGTTGCCAAATTCTTTCCGTGCCATTATATGTGGCCCCAGTGGGTGTGGTAAGACGAATGCCGTGCTGGCGCTCCTATTCAATCCAAATGGTGCGAAATTCAAAAATGTTTATGTCTATTCAAAATCGCTATTTCAACCAAAGTATCAATTGCTACAAGAAGTTATAGCGCAAGTCAAGGGTGTTGGGTATTTCCCATTTAAAGACAATGAAGAAATAATTAGTCCAGAGAAAGCTCGACCAAATTCCATCTTTTTATTCGATGACGTAGCCTGTGACGGTCAGCAGAAAATTCGTGAATACTACTCCATGTGTAGACATAAAGATATCGATACCGCTTATCTTTGTCAAACATACTCAAAAATACCGAAACAGCTTATTCGCGACAATTGTAATGTTATTGTGTTATTCAAGCAGGATGAGGTGAACTTGAAACATATATTTGACGAACACGTATCTCCAGACATGACGTTTGACACATTCAAAAATGTGTGTTCAAAGTGTTGGTGTGACCGCTATGGTACTTTGGTAATTATGAAGGATTTTACCCTTAATGGTGGTAGGTATCGCAAAGGATTCGATAAATATATAAAATTGTAAGCTGCGTCTTTAGTCCATACCACTATGTCTGACGATAAGGTTGCTACTGCATTGCGCAAGAAAAAAGTGTCCGAACTTGCCAGATCGATTCGCAAAAAAAACTTGGCGTTGAAATTAGGTAAATCAGAGCAAGATGAGTCTATTAATAAACTATTCAAACCGATATCTAAACCACTTGAAGAATTTGTGCAATCCTCAAAGACATTACAAAAAACGATTACAAATTTAAATCCAAAAGAGGAAATAAAGAAGGAAGAAGAAGAACCAGATGATGTGTTTACACCTTTTCTCGAAACGGAACCGGTGGCCGAAACCGATGAATCTGGCAATATTACACGTTCTGAATCTCCAGAAGAGATGCGCCCCGAAATTTCCCAGGAAGCTTTCGCAGACTATTTGGACCAATATCCTGCCATCAGTCATCGGTTCATTGAAGATTACTTCCAAAAAGATGATAAAATCGATAAAAATTATGGTCCGATATACAACGATGAAATCGGTTGGTCATAAGGCAAACGTCGAATTGCGTTTGATGGAAAAACCGGTAATATAAACATACTACCTGAGAAAAACAAACAAGGAAGATATGTTATTGGAACACCAGGCTTGTATGAGCTTGTATTTTACCGAGACCCCAGTTACAATGATCAAGATTTACAGAACTATAAAAATCTTTTGACAACAACTGAAGTTCATTTAGACACGTTAGATCGTCTTAAGGGGTCAAGTACTGAAAAATATCACTACATCATAAAACCTTTATTCAAAACAAAATCTCTAACGATGACGAATAGATCGTCTCAGGTATTGACTCGTCTAAAATCGATTCCTTCAGCAAAAGGAAAAGGTATCGATCGTTTAAGATATAATGATAAACCTATGGAGTATATTTATTGGGACGATGCGAATGAATTGGTGGATCGTTTGAAGTTGTTGATTGCTTCAAAAGAGGCAGGTAATACGTCACACGACAACGAAATAGTAGCAATTATCAATGAACTCAAGGAGGCTGATATAATAGAATAAAACAAGTTGAAACTTGTTCATTTCAATTATGCCAGTCGATAAATTCGGACATAGACATCAAACGCCCTATGCGCGTTCACCAGCGAAAATTACATTTCCTCATACACCGGACGGTAATATTGATATTGAAAATGTGAAAATTTGTAATGTTAAGGAACCGACAACAAATAGTGATGGTGCAACAAAAAAATATGTTGATGTGCAGTTGAATGGCCTACGTGCTATCAACTCGCCATCAATTCAAACGCATGGTGTGGTGCTGCAGCAACAAGACTATGATATAAAGGATTTAGCTGTAGGATTGAACGAAATAAGAAAAGAGCTTCATAAGACAAAAATCCCCATATTACAGGCGCACATTACTAACTTACAAAATAAAACTAACGAAATTGATACATTTATTTCGCGAAATCCCCCTGTAGCAGCTAGGGATATGGCTACGAAGAAATACGTTGACGATTCAATTGCGGCAGCCAAAATATTTATTCGAAAAGAATTCACTGCTTCTATTAACATGTGTGTTGAGAGCATACGTGAGTTACAAAAAGAAATTACAGAAAATATCAGATCCGTTTCTGATATGAAAACTAACGTTTCGGGTATTGTAAACAATATTAAGGTTATGAATACGAATACCGTTAACCGCATCAACAGTCTGGAGCTGAAGCTAGCTGGTAGTACGTCATAATATGTATTCTAAAGAAAAAATTCAGCTTGTAAACGAACTCCACAAACCGATACGGAAAAAATTCCCTCGGAGACGCACTATCATTAAGGGCCTTGACGATCTTTGGCAAATGGATCTTGCGGAGATGAGGAATTTTGCTCCACAAAATAGGAATCATAAAATGATACTGGTCGTCATTGATTGTTTGTGTTTTGTGTTTGTGTGGACACGCCCACTAAAGACGAAGACCGGAGAGGAGATTACTCGGGCATCCTCGGACATTCTCGCTCAAACTAGACGAATATCAAAAAATCTGCAATCTGATCAGGGAAAGGAATTTTACAACAGCAAATTTAAAAATTTAATGGGAAAACACAACATAAATCATTATAGCGTATTCAGCACAATGAAAGCTTCTATGGCAGAGCGTGTTATAAGAACTTTGAAATCGAAACTCTACAAGTATTTCAGTTTAAATGGCACCTACAAATGGATTGATATTCTGCCTAAAATTACTCAAAACTATAACAATACAAGACATTCCACAACAAAATATAAGCCTTCTCAAGTCAACAAATCCATCGAAAAATCTATTTTGAATAACACCTATAGTCATTTAAAGATAGCCGGTCCACGAAAATTTAAAGTTGGCGACATTGTGCGCATATCCAAGGCAAAACATGTCTTTGAAAAAGGATATACACCCAATTGGACTACAGAACTATTCAAAATCATCAAAGTTAAAATTACCAATCCTGCTACGTATTTACTTGAAGACATGCAAGGGACACCAATCAGCGGCTGCTTCTATGACGAAGAACTACAGAAAACATCGAATCCGGACGTTCACTTGGTGGAAAAAGTTCTTAGACGTAAAGGCAAGAAACTGCTCGTGAAATGGTTAGGCTTAGACAAAAAACATAACAGCTGGATTAATGGAGTTGATGTTTTATGACGTAAAAGGCCACACACACACACACACGCTATAAATTGGAGTCGTTTCAGATCTCAAACTCAGTTAGCAACATGAGTTATCAAGGTGTCAGTAGTGGTTACGACAGTAGTAGTAGTGATAATAACTATACTGCAGAGCTGGATACAATTTTGAAAAACTATGAGTTTGCTGCAAAGTCGGAAAATGTGTACCTGCTTTTAACACAATATTCAATTTCTGGTTATGAAGTAAAATGTGAAATAAGTCCTGCTAGATCATTCACGCCTGCTGTAATTCTATCTCAGCAGCTCAAGTTCGGTAAAATTTCCTTTGGCATTCACGAATGGCATACCTTTATTTCAATAATGATGCAACAGATGACCGTAGATGAGTTCAAACCTGATTCGATTCCATGTGGAGACTACTGCACCATTACCCCATTAAATTACGATGACTGTAAGGTAATTTTTGTGAGGAAACATGACGTCGAGTATTACATGGATGAAGAAGAAGTATCCCAAATTTTAAAATTGAATAATTTAATTATACAACGTATAGCTATGTTGGAAAATTTAAATTTTTGTCAGTATTATTATAATGTTTTGGATTTCTGTAAAACTATCACCTCTGAAAGTCCTTTACAAATTTTACATGCATTTTGTTCCATAACTCCAAACGATATGTTAAACAACGCTCTCAGAGAATATGTATACTTTTATAAACTTAAAGTTATCAATGATTTAAATAAATAGTTGTATATTATTGGTGTTTTCTTCAACTGGTTGTGTGTGAATAAGTTTTGAGTTCAAATCAATTTTCCATTGAGATCAATATGAAGTTCCATTTGACGTGACAACGTGACATTTGACGTGACAACGCGACATTTGACGTGACAACGTGACATTTGACGTGACAACGTGACATTTGACGTGACAACGTGACATTTGACGTGAGAATGGACATTTGACGATACATTTGACGTGAGAATGTGACATTTGACGTGGCAATTGTTTCGTACAGGATCAACATTCGGTCCTTTTGACAGCGTGATAATTTTGTTACACTCAGTATATAATAAAATTCTCAAATAGCACTTTGAGTCTTCACATGAATGTAGGAAAAAGAAATAAAAAATGAATTTTATAATATATATATATTTATGATAAACAATAACTATAAAACTTACACATCTTAAAAGTCTAAATCACAAAATTTGATTGAACCGGCAAAAGATCAATATATTTATGATAAACAATAACTATAAAACTTACACATCTTAAAAGTCTAAATCACAAAATTTGTTTGAACTGACAAAAGATTAATATATTTATGATAAACAATAACTATAAAACTTACACATCTTAAAAGTCTAAATCACAAAATTTGATTGAACCGACAAAGATTAAATTATAAAAATGAAAGAATGGATTAATAATACTAAAATCCGTCAAAATGATCAATATCGCTATCACTATCATATGTTCCCCTAAATCTGTGAGTTCTAGGAGAATTATGAAGTTTCGCAATACAAGAATCTTTATCATTTGTTTCAAAAAGTACTGTTCTATAACAACTTTGACACCACCAATCTTTTTGTGGTACAAGTCACGAATTATATCTTCTGACTCGCAAACATCATGGTAATGATCATTGATTACAATCAAATGTTTCCTCAAGCTTCTATGGCATCTTTTAATGCTATCAAAACATTCTTTACAAACATATATGTTATATCTATCAATCCTATAATAGTTAACCCATATGCAATATTCAGACTCGTCTTCAAATATGTAGCCCCAGTCAGATCTAGCAAGTACAGCATTTCGGTTTTTGTACATAATGTCTCGTGAACAATGAACATAATTGAGATTTCTACAAAACCGTGACTGATCATTTTGAGCAGTCTTATTTAAAAATCTCCATTTGTATTCTGCAAATTTTTTTGCGATTTGTTTGGTAAGAGTCCATGGTAATTTTGATGATTCGAAAAAATCTGCTAGACATTCTATATTTTCGCAAATTATTTTTATACAGTTTTCACTTAATGTATCCATATCTAAAACAATCAGAGTACATTTTTATATACATATACTCAACAAAAAATTAAATTACTCAGTGTTACTTAGTTTGTAATGCCCCCAGGGAAGCGTATCAAACGACTCTGGAATTAGTGACCGCTTATCATCTTCAGGTGAAAGGCCCACTTTCTTTTGTTCAATGCTGAAAACGTTATGTGCATAGGACTGAATTGTGTTTTGGAAAATGTACTTCGACTCCCAGTTTTTTAAACAGTTCAAGTAATCTTCGAAAGTAATTTTATTTCTTACAACATTTTTCTTTACCCCCTTAGATTTTTTCACTATTTTCCCACCCCTAACTTTAAAAGCATACATTTTTGAACGTAGCCCTATGAAATGTGTCATAATAGAACCATTACATTCATCTTTCATCAAACCTAACACCTTTTTGTTTGCTAACGGAATGTTAAAGTAATTACCCTCTGCATAATCACTCGTATCAAACATGTGAATATCATCCTTTATCACTTCTTCGTATACGTCATTACAATGAAGTTCATACGTGAAACTATCTGTATCTGTATACATTAATTTACAATTTTTTTTCCCCAATTTAGGGATGATGTATGAATAATGGAAGTCATACATACAAGTTTTTGAAATGTCTAAAATGGCCATCCCAATGTACAGGGGCTTATTGAAAACGAGATTACTCTTTTTTAATTCTATTGCAACTAAATTTTCTTCAAAAATTGTTCTAGAATGAAACCAAGGACTAGCAATCAAGTTTTTAGCTCCATAACGTCCCAAATATGATCTTGATAATTTCACTATCCTATGATTCCGTATATTTTCCATTGTTTTACCAAACACCGCGTTATTCATCAATTTATACAAATTTTTGGCAAAAGCTGTAGTAGCTTCCGTTCTTAGTTTAGTATTTAAAGCGATGTAGGGTTTTAACCATGCAGCTTGCTTAAATTTTAAAATTCTATGTATTTTTGTTAGAATTAAGCCATTTGCTAAAGCTTGTTTTAAATTTCGATAGTGTAAGATATAATTATGTTTATTGTGTAGGGTAGCCATGAGTTTTTTTAATTTGGAATTGGGAGGCGTTTTGTGCTCAGGACAAAAAGGAAAATCTTGGTGTAGATCGTGTAGCTCCTTAGGGTACTCCAGGTCTACCTCAAGAATGTACCCCTCTAGAGAGTCGTCTGCAATTTGATTGATATCAATGTTCAAGTTATCTTCCCATTTGAAGTCTGCATAAGGGAGGAATTCTGACATTGCCCACCCATAAAGATTGTTCACATCTAGGTACAAGAGGTACTTAGAGGGTTTTTGGGGGTCATACTCCTCCTCCATGTATTTATTGTTGGCTTCGGAATATCGATTTGAGCAAACAGATATACCTCCCCGAATACCCCTCTCAATAAACATAATCATATCAATATCTTTAAGTAATTCTAATTTTATTAGGGTATACTTTAACATTGCATCCCATGTATACCCAGGAAGAGTATAGTACCACGCAGGATCTAGCTGATACGTTTGCAAACAATTACTCCGTAACTGCTCAAAAACGTCTGCTAATAACAGTATGTCTGTTTTCATATATAGCTGACTATACTCTCCCAGGTTAGCAGTATCAAAATACTCCCAAACATTTTTTGCATGGTTATATTGTTCCATGGAAATATTCGAATCGTAAAGTTTATTGTAAAAATTTTCAATGGACGGTAATTCTACGTCGTTGAGCTTTTCTATACAATCGATGTAATCGTATGGAAAAACCCCTTTTTTCATCAAAAGTTTCAGTTTTTGGTTATTTAAATCATGAAACTCGTGTTTTAAATTTTTAAAATCATCCTCCTTCAGTGTAGATACCAGTTCGTCAAGACTTGCTCCCATAAATCTAAAGGAGTCTATGAACCTAAACTTGATGCTAGTTTCAGAATCATGTAGGGTAAAACTTATATATTTTTCCTTATTTATTGGTAGTATGGAAACCTTACCACGTTTTGCAATTTCCTTAATAACAAAATGTGAGTCATAGCCGCTTAAGTTATGAAAAATAACTGGAACAACAAAAACTTTTTTAAAATTCAAATTACATGCTTGATGAGCATATCCACGAAATTTTCCAGTGAAATGATCATGATCCCTAACGACTATATCTTTATCAGTGAATTCATGTTCACAAATGTGACAATTTAGTGCATTACCCAAGTTGGGTGTAACACCAAGGGGTATTATATCTAAAATTTTGGACTCTACAAATTTTGCTACATCAGTTAACTGATTGGTAAACCAATCTATGCAGTCTTCACCCTGATGATATTTATAATATGAAAGCTGATCATCGTAAGCACATTTTAAATAATATCCTGCAGAAAAAGCTACGTGTTGTTGATATTTTTTAGTTTTATCTGTTTTTTGTTGATCTGTATAAGCCTTTAGTATGGATTCTAAATCACTATAAATAACAAAGGGACATTTCTGCTTATAAATAAAATTTTTAAATTCAATGTGAGTATGATTGGGAAAAGAAATTTTTGACTCATTCATATTTTTACAAACACTTTCATGCTTATCCAAAATTTGTTTACTAGGAAAATAGTTCAAACACCTATCGCAAATGAATTTTTTATGCATACGTTTATTAAGTTGAGATGAAATTAATCTAGATAAATTTTTTATCCAACAATAGTGGTACTTAATGTTTTCATTCGTATCGTCTACAGGAGGTGCATCATAATCATTTAACTTGGGATAATACTTGGATTGAACCAACAATAGATTAACATGTCTTTCAAGTTTATTTTTAGTTAATCTTGTAGGAACTACTGTATAAAATGTAGATTTATTCGATTGATTTAGTTCTAAAGAGTATACGTTTACTGATAGATTATTTGATTTTTCAAATTTTGTAATTTGGGACAGTGGCATTTCAATATCTAAGCCCTTTGTATTTAGAACTTCAGAGTAATGTGGATACGATGAAGTACGATTAGAATGAGTAGCAGGATTTGAAAAACTGTTTACTGCCCAGTAAAAACAAGCTTGGTCCATATTACAAACGTTTACAATTGCCTTCTTTCGAGAAATTGGTTCTGGTAGTGGAATGAAAGACGAGCCAACCCCCATTTCATATTTGTTTATTGCAACTTCCAAAAAAATTATTCGAGATAATGCCCACCCGCTTTCTTTTTCAGCAAATTCTGATAAACTGTTCAAAATAGGATCAATAATATTTATTTTAAACCAATCATGTAAATCATCCCCAATGTCTAATACAACATTGGGAGTACTGAAATATTTGCGGTCTACTAACTCCACGTCTTTTGATTGTTTAATAAAATCCCCACAAAAGGTGGTGTTCACTTTTGAAATTTGTGTTTTCTTGAGAACTAATGAAATCTTGTTTTTAAAAATTTTGAAAGCATCTGTAAAGAATGCATTCATATCTTTATGTGACAAGTTTATAATAACTCCTGTTTTTAATCGGCTTTCAAATGCAGCACTAATGCTTTCCCACTTGACCCTTTTACTAGATTTCTCAAGTCCTCCACCCACATGAGCCCCTTTTATTAAACATCGCATGCGCTTCAAATGTGCTATTTTTGTATGAATTTTATGTTTTACTCCGATCGAAAACTTGAAAGATTTTAAAGCAAGATTACATTTTCTGAGGTGTTTATTAATCAGTAAAATCCATTTGTTTCTATTTGAAAAGGTTTGAATTTTTGTTTAGAGAATTTAAAATTTCATCAATTTGCTGTAGAGTAACACTGAAGTTCGACATTCTTGAGTATATGAATAAAAATGTACTCACCAGCTTTCTAAAGTTGTCTTCGACTGCGGATGCGAATTTCCTTAATTTTTAAGTTGTCCTCAACAGGTTGCTTTCAAATTTTGTGTAATGGGCTATATCGTGACTGCGGATGTGTACTTCTAAATTTCCTTTCAAGTTGTCTTCAGTAGGTTGTTTTCAAATTTTGTGATGTGTTTCTGAAACAAAAAATGTTTTTAAATGTTTTTAAAACAGAATCACACATGCTAGGTTAGGTTAATGTGAGTGTACCTCATACCCTCGCACATGATAAATAATCAGCAAAATTTTAAAAATAAAAAACTTACCGTTTAATGATTTTCTTCGATTTTAAATAATGTCCTGGGGCGGTAACCACTAGAAATTTCTTGTAGGCCCAAAAACACCAGACTATAACTTCCCTTGTTTATATCAGCGATATATTTTTTATACTTTTCGACTACCCTTTGGGGGAGAAAAGTTACGTTCTCTTCCAATTCAACCAATATAGCTTCACCAAATTTGGATCTAACGACTTTGACTTCCTTAATTTTCTTGGGAACGTTTTCAGGAATGTCTCTCAATTTCACAATTGGTTTATTCTCTACCTCTGTAGAAGTAGAGAAGGTATTTAGTTCATTAATAAAACTCATCTGAAATGAACATGATAATTGTTGTAACAGTCGACAAGGAGTTTCCCCCAATAAATTTATAGCAAATAAAACTTTTTCAAAATATTTTTGGAAACTAGATGTAAAGAGCAAATAAAAAATATAAAGATAAAACTTACTTTGTTTTTTAAAAAACTCGAACTCGAACTAGACTCGTTGATTGTCAATATGGAACTGTCGTTGCCGTAATACCAAAAATGTATTTATACCTTTTTTCAAGGATTTCATATCACTTTCGTGAAATTGTGATAAACTATTATAAATTTATTTTCTATTTGGTTATTGTGGTCTAAAAACATATCATTTTTGTACAATTTCCAAGGTTTTTGATATTTCGCATTTCCTGTTGTGATGTTGATTTTTTCTGATTGTGGTTTGAGACATATCAATTTTACAAAATTTCTGTGGTGAGTTGTTTTTATTTTCATATTTATCATTTCCTGTTGTGATAATGGATTTTTCCGATTGCGGTCTAAGAACTATCTGGAATTATATTATCAAACCGAGGCTTCATCCGGTTCTACTATTCGATACATTTTAATGTAACGTTCGTAGGAATTTCAGAAAAACAATTTATTTATTTGCAAAAGTTTATTTTAAAATTATTATTGATAAAAAGAAATTATTTTTGTTAATAAAGTCTTGAGATGATTTAAAAGGTCTCCATTAGGACATGGAATATCAAATATGTTCCAATTAAAGGGTCCGGCTGCAACAAGTTTTTTGGTAAACTCATTATATTTATAGTATGTGGTGTTTTTGAAAAAGTACATGTGTCCGTCAATGTACTGGAATGCTCCCGTAACATCTGTGGGTAGTCCAGGGAAAATATCTCTTATTTGTCCTCTATTCTGGACAGTTTTCAAGTTCTTGTCAAATTCAATATAATTACTGTTATTATAAAATACATATATTTTCCCATGATTGCTTTGAAACATTGTGTTTATTTGAGAATTTTTAGGTATAATTAAATTATTTTCCTCAAGTATTTGTAGAGCGGGAAAATCTGCTACATAGTATTTACGGTCATTGACTGCTATTAAATTATTTGAAGAACTTTGAAAAATTTGAATTACGGGGCCCACTTCTTCAGGTAAATAATCATCGAGCATTTCTGGTTGCGAGGGAATAAGTTTCGAGTTCAAATCAATTTTCCATAGGGAATTTCCATTAATAATATATAAATGGTAATTTTCAAATTCACCAGCCATGGCAATGAACATATACTCCGGAGTTATATCGCATAAATTTTTATCCGGTTCATTTGGTTGATGTCTATTATCAAGTGTCTTTGTAGTCGGTGGTGGACGAGATGTGGGTTTGAAAGGATTATTTACATATGTATTGATTGGTCCATAAAGAGCTTCAAGGGCCATTTTATCATCCTCATCCAATTTAGGAACAATGTTGAATTGATACCATGGATACATTATTGCTGACTCAATATCACTGTGAGCAATTCCTAGGATATGCCCAATTTCATGAATTAATACCATAAGTAGACTAGTCTGATCTTCTGAAGTTGATCCATCCAAACTTAAATCCCACTTCTCATCACCATCAATATGAAGCTCTACACAACTGTTGCCTTTTGGGAAATAAGCATGTGCCAACACCTTTCCGGGACCATCAAATGTACTGGAGCACTCATCTCTACCTTGGCAATCTGCTCGAAAATAGTGCTTTCCCCGTACAACTGTAATAGTTATATCGGGAGCATAAGGGCGTGTTTTGTGTATTAATTCAAATTTAAACTTTGAACTGTTACTCCACACTTCAAAAGCCTTTTTGGTTACTTCAAGATATTCTGGATTTGCCCGAGTTGCCTGAGGGAAATACCATTTCAAATCAAATTTTGATCATTTTGATTTAACTCTAAAAGAATGATCATCGTCGAAAGCTGCTTCACTTACATTACATCTTGGTCTATTTAGAAGTTGAATTGTATTTTCATCTAATTCTCCCGTTGCAGGGATATTATATCTTTCTTGAAAACTCAACAAATAATCCCCAAGTTTAGTCAAATCATTTTCATTTGTGTACCCGAAACGTTGTAAATACTTCATAGCGTACTGTTGGTCGATAAGACATAGCGCTGGGCAGAGCGCTGTCGCTAATATAATTATTAACATGATCTTCACCCTTCTGTTATCTTTAAAAAACTAATCCCCAAACACATTATCAACAACATATATATGTTTTTTTAAAAAACCTCCCAAAGACTCAACACGTTGCGTTTGACGTGCCACGCATATTTCAGTTCAAATATAGCATGTTAAGCCCCCTCGGTATTCGTTATTTCATAATGTTTCAACATAAGTTACTTTTAAGTCCCCCGGTAGGAACCAAAGGCGCGAAGGTTGTGGGATCGAATCTCACTGAAGTTTTTTTCAGATTTTTAAATATACAACAGGACTAAAAATGGCGGCCTAAAATTACAACGCGCGCGCCGCCACTCTCAGCGCCACCAAGCGTAGATTTTTGAAGCAGTGGCCCAGAAACGGCTTAGCTCTATCTACTATTGATTTAATAAAGTTGTAGTTACTTTAATGAAATCATATAATTCA
>CAJUYG010003150.1:0-23729 GCA_910591675.1 Galerucella calmariensis
AACAAGAGGCTTCGTCTGAGGATGAGGAAGAGAACATCGCTGAAAATGTCTTCGTTGGTAAAGACCAAACTACACAATGGAAAAAGAGAAGACCAAATTTACAAGTTCGTACTAAATCACATAATATTATAACTCATTCACCAGGCCCCAAACGAGAAGCTCGAAATGCAAAGACAGAAACTGAGTGCCTAAAATTATTTATAAATGACACTGTTATACAAATTATTGTCACCTCTACCAATATTTTTATCAAGAAAATACAAACCAATTTTTCAAGACTCCGTGATGCAAGACTAACAGACGAAAGAGAAATCCGAGCTTACCTTGGCATTCTATTTTTGATAGGAACTCTGAGGAGCTACAGAAAGAATGCCGAAAAGATATGGGATAATTGTAAGGGTAGTGGAATAGAAGCCTGCTATCTATGTATGAGTTTGAACCGATTTAGATTCATCACGCGTTGTCTAAGATTTGATGATATAAGAGATAGGGATCAAAGAAAATAGATCAACAAGCTGGCTCCTATAAGAGAGCTTTTAGAAACTTTTTTAACGGCTTTTCAAAATAATTTTGTTGCATCCGAATATTTGACGATAGATGAGCATATTTTAGCATTTAGAGGGCGCTGTAGTTTTAAGCAGTACATACCGAGTAAGCCCGCTAAATACGGGATTAAGGTATTTGCTTTGGTGGATGTTAAAAGTGCTTATACTTTTAATCTTGAAGTATACGTTGGCACCCAACCTGAGGGTCCGTTTAGGCTACCAAATACAGCTGAATCAATTGTCCATCGTTTAGTTGAGCCTGTAAAAGGAACTAATCGTAATATAACCGGCGACAATTGGTTTACAAGTTTATCTTTGGTAAAAAGCTTACTCCATGAAAAGAAGCTAACTTACGTCGGCACTTTACGAAAAAATAAAAGGGAACTTCCGGCGCAATTTTTGCCAAATAAAAATAAACGCGGAAGAAGGAAGAATCAGGAAGAATCCACTTTAGTTTCCTTCGTGCCAAAAAAAATGAAGCCGTAATATTGCTTTCTAGTATGCATCATGATGATGCAATTGATGAAGAAACGGGTGATGCTCAAAAACCGGAAATTATTACAATGTACAATAAAACAAAAGTAGGTGTAGATTTAATCGACCAGCTCTGCCAAAACTATAATGTAGCCAGGAACACCCGCCGTTGGCCAATGGTAATATTGTTTGATTTACTGAATATTTCCGCAATAAATGCATTCAGCGTTTATAAATCAAATAATTTGGATAAAACTATAACTAGACGACAATTTTTAGAAAATTGTGCTTGGACTCTTATAAAAGATCAAATAGAATTCAGATCTACTTTGGTCATGTTACCAATATCAACCAGAAGACGTGCACAAGAATTGTTGGGTCTAAAAAAATGGTACTAGAAGTGCCTGTTAGGCCCAATAATAGTGTTCGACGTTGTTCCATTTGCCCAAGAAAAGACGACAGATCTACTAGAATAACATGCGTCAAATGTGATCGCCAGGTGTGTAAGGATCACTATAGAGAAGTTTGTGTTTGCTGCCTGACGGTTTGAAGCTTTGTCCTTCTTTTGCAGCATTGTACTTATTTCATTTTACGTGCAGTGTAGGTTGTTTTATGTTGCAGTTTATATTTAAGTATTTGCTTTTTATATTATTTCAGAATACATTTTGTTATGTTTTTATTTATAAATGAGATAACGTTGTTTTTCTAGTAGCTTGATTTTTTTTAATGTCAGTGTGCGATGAAATAACAATTTTTTTATACTTCGTTTTCTAAAGCCCAAAAATCGATATTTTCTTTTATATTGTTGTATTTCCTGTATTAATATAACGAATATTAACAAATGGTTGTATTATTTTCATTTTTAAAAGTGATATTAGTTGAAATTTGAATGGGCTACCATTGTAGCCCGCGCGACCAATCTAGTGACAAAATACCGCGCGACTACTGAAGGGTTAAAAAAGTAACTGAGAATTATTTTCAATATATGATGCACGTATATTGCTTAATAAAGATTGAGCATTATTTCAGTGTATTTTGAATTTATTACAATATAATATAATCTATGTTAGTATGTTCTATCAATAAATGGTTTTATATATTTTAATATTATTAGTTTTTTCTCCACTTAATTTTGTATAATATGTTTCTAATTATTTAACGTGTGTAAAAAGTTCGAAATTGCATTGGCATGTTGAAAAAATTAATTTTGAATGGTAAGGTGAATCTGATCACTAAATTTTGTATTAAGATATTAAAATTATTGTTTTTAATTTTTTCTGTATGAATATTTGAATTCACAAAAGTATTTTTATCAAAAAAAAAACATGGCATCGAGACGCGAAATGACATATGTCTGCGTAAGGCAAAATAACATACTATGTTGTTTTGTCCTTTGTTGTCTTAAGGGATTTTTTATATTTTTGTAGTTTTCTTTAAATGTTTTATTATTATTATATATTTGTAAAAAATATTTTGTATTCTTATATTTTCCATTACTTGCAATATTTTAGAGTGTATATCATTTTGGCTACACTCTGCTGAGTAAAATGACACATGCGCACATTTAGTGTAAATGTAAATTTTAAGCTATAAACTTTAATAAACCAAGTCTAAGGTATTTCAAGTTCTACATATATGTTATTTTGAATAAACTCTCCTATTATAAATTTCATCAATGAAGAACATTATAAAATTAGAATGAAACAAAGACATTCTAATTTGATACTACTACCTACTTATTATTATTTTATTTAGCACCTAAAAAATAAAAGTCAAGTCAGAATTCATAGTATTTTAATGAAAACAGCAAAACAAACTTATGTGATGACAAAAAATAATCTTCATTCAAAACAGAACAATTAGAATATGCAGGTATATAGCTTACATAGTTTATAACGTTGCTGCTTTAAACAGGAAGTTCATATTAGTTCTTATAAAATTTACCCATAAGGTGCAGAATGTCTTAAAAAATATCTATAAGTATAGACAGTACAATAAATGTAAATAAGAGTACAGAATACAAAACTAACCAGAATAAAATATGATAGTAATGAATAGTAAACTATAAGTCCTTGAAATATGTACCTACACAATGCACATAATATATAACAAACAAATCAAATTAGTGTTAATATACATACAGTACTTACACAAGTCAATAAATCTAATACGTATACAATTTACGATAAAACTTAAGTATCTCACAGGAAGTAAATTAGAATAAAGGTTAATTGGACAAGTTACAAAAAAGATTTGAATAAATATATAACAATAAAATTGGATAATTGAGTGTCAGACAGATTAAAAAACCGACTTATATAACTGAATAAAATATATATGTACTTAACAAAGACAACATTTAAGCTAACTAACGCTAAATCCCTGATTTATTCTACTATCTGCCAGGATAGGTGGTGATAAATTGACAATAGCTGCAATTATAGTAATTATTACATCAGCCTAGGGTATTAAGTACCAGTTAAACTGTTGACTGAGAATTTGAAAAATCTTCAGTCTTTGGATTGATCTTTCCACATGAACGCGAGCCCGAGCAATATCAGCTGTAGCCTCGGTATCAGCCTTACTAAACTGTTTTTGCTTTCTTAAAAATGGAGGCCTAATTAACTTTTCATTACATTCCTTCTCAATTAAAATTCCTTTATCAACCATAACTGCATCATGCATATCCAATTTATCGACCAATTTCTCATAATTAAAAATAGCCTTATCTGTAGCACGTCCTCCAACAAATTATATTAAACCGAATGGGGTGATTCCAATAAGATATTTTAGAGTATGCATCCCTTTATAATGAGAATATGAAGCAACCCTGCATTTTAAACATTATAATTTTTGAATTTTGATCTCCGTGCAGTCTAATACCACTCTGGTATTCTTAAATTTTTCAAAACAGTGTGGCATATTATGTAAAATGTCTTCCTTAGTTGGCCAATAAATCCCTGGTTTCAGGCTTACAGCCAATAGGCTTACATTGGAATAAAATATGCTCCTGCACAGAATATTACTTAAATTAAACAAAACTGCTAAGCATGCAAATGAAATATTCGTCTTAAGTTTACACAAAACCAACATTATCCGTCCCTCAATGTTTGACCAGTTGTATTTATTAAAATTTGCTGTATTTACGGCACATTTTGGAATAGTTTTCAGTAATTCATAGAAAAAAGACTTAATTTAATCATAATGTATATTATAACCATTTATAGTGTAGTAGTTAGGTATCATAAGAATTTAAAATTAACATACGTACCACAAAAATTAATCAACTTAGCATCAGAATTAAGAATTTGTCGCAACTCAAAAAAATCACAAAATTCAGTTTGTGTTGCCTTATCGTCGGTAAGTACATTCGAAAATGGGCCTATATCTGATGCAAGGGCACCTTTTTTTTGATGTTGTTGCATGTTCCTCTCCCGTATCTCCAATGTTTTCATCACTTTCTAATAATCTCTCATCGTCTTCAATTTCTATATTTTCGTTAGACATGCTTGAAGTACATGTTTGCAACCTTTAAAATAAAACATGTGATTTACTTTAAATATTAAATACCAAAAGATTTATGGATATATATTTAAACCAGTCTTAAAACTAAAATCGAACTTGACAACTAATACCATACCTACTAGGAGTACTAGGTAGGTATGCTATTTTTAAACCTAATTTCAATGAAGAAAAATAAAAAAGTAGGTTATATACCCCCTGGTAGGTAGCTTTTTTAAAAAAATGTTTTCTTACCAAAGGCGCTCTGACCGCACAATTACTGTTTTTGGTATTGAATTACTTAACTGTGGAATTTTTTTGCTTGGAATTTCATGTTTCTTAAATCTTCGTCTTTTATTTGTCGCTAAAAATAATAATGTTTAGCTATAGTAGTTTCTGAAAATTTTACTTCCACATTAGGCACCTACCTATAGTAAAATCACTCTTTGTAAAATGCTCACTGCAAACTAACATATTATGTTTTGTCACAGATTTTCCAATTTTCAAGGCAGTTTGCCAAGTCCGACTTAACTTAGGATCTGTTGGAAAGGCATGCAATGATATATCTTCCGTACACTGTGGTACAGAACATATTTCCCTAGATTTTGTTTCTATTGACTTATGAATAACTTGCATCTTTACCTAAACCTAGAAAAGATAGGTTACTCAATTAGTATCTTAAATTTTTATAAAAATAGCTGAACTAACATTAGGTAGGTATTTGGTTATGATTTCTATCGACTTCTTTATGCTGCCTGGGCTAATCTGGGCACAAAACAACCTTTTAATATCTAAACGAAACTACCAGTTCTTAGATATAAACACAAAAGTTTTTCAAGCCACTTTTAATTAACTGCACTAGCCTTTACTAGTAACTAGCCTAACCACTTTTATCACGTTATTGTTATGCATGGATGTATATTTGTTTATACCTTACAAAAGTACTTCAAATACATACACTATTTTGCTATTTAAACTAAAAACTTTAAATAAAACCTCGATGTATGTTAAAACAACATAATAAATCGATATTCCTATATCGGTGCATGTAATCTGGCTTTGTTGTTCACCGCTATTGAAGTTTCGATGTAGACTAACAGATGTCGCCCACTTCGCAGTTTTCGCGAATAATGGAGAACGACGAACTGTATTTAGGTTTGGCGTCAGTGTTTTCCTATCTACAGGCGAACTTTGAAAGCAGATGTTTTGTAGAAGGCGAAGCACTCTTAAATGCTAAACACATTATTCTGATTGGCAAAACTGCAGTAAATGAAATATTCGTAGAGATACTAGCATTGTGCCTTCAAACCAATGCAATTAAAAGTGCTCCCCATGAAATAAAGGGAAAGTTGGATATTCATGGGAATGAATTATCAGTTTCCTCCCAATTTACATGCAGTTGCAAGGCTGGCCTTTCTGGAATATGTAAACATATTGCTGCTGTTCTCTTAAAATGTACAAGGTAATAAATACTTATTTTTAATAATTATTTTATTCCGTGAAACAAAAACATTTCAATTTCTTTTCACTTACATTCTACTCTAATTCTAGATCTAACATTTCTTCTCTGGAAAAGCTCTCTACTACAGATGTTAAATGTTACTGGAGTAGTAAAAAGAGGGAAGTGGAAGAAGAATATGAAGCAAAACCGATTTTGGAAACATCTTGCTTTGAGTCCAAAGTTACTGAGACAAAGGAGTTGACTCATGATCAGCAGCAAGAATGGTTTCAACTGTTATCTTCAGTTTGTCAGGAGTCTAGCTTGACTTTGCATTTGTAAGTTGATTTCTTCATAGAATTGTAATGTTTAAGTTATTTTAAAATAGTACCATTAGTAGTATTATACATTTTTTTAGAAAAGGACGAGCTACAGCTCAAGATTTCAGCATGGAAGTAGAGGAAGTAACAATTCCGGATGCTTTCAATGTTATAGCTTCTCAGGCTGCAGAGTCTTTATTTCTGGAAAATCTTAATTTATATAACAAAAACTATTCTTCAAAACCATGCTGCACGTCATTAGCTAATGATATACTGGATTCAACCAACACCTTTTAATAAAGCCTTAATGTGTGCTCAAAAATCTACCACTTGGCATGAGATTAGGCAGTTACGAATCACAGGCACTTATTTATAGTATTGAAAAACTATAAATCTATAAAATATAAAAGTATATTTTTTTAAACATAGGTACCTATGTAGTATTTCACATTTGGTGTTCTTTTAGGTTCGAGTTGTTATTCAATTTACACCTACTTTAAAGATGATTGGAATACTAAAGCTACAAACTATTTTTGGCCAAAAAAGCTTCACAATAGATATGTTGAACATGGTTTGAAATATGAAAGTGGAGCCTTGAACAAGTACAAGCTGGTTAATAATTACACCGCTATTGAAATGGGGTTAATTATTTGTAGACAATATCCTTGGCTAGCTTATTCCCCAGATGGCATAGTAATGGAAAATGGTTATCCAACAAGACTAGTTGAGATTAAATGCCCCTATGATGGTAAGTTGTAATAAATTCCAACATACATATGGCAGATAGTTGGTTATCGCTGGACCTAGTTATGCAGGAACTGCCCAACCCACAAATACCTTATTTCAAAGTACCTATATTATAATAGTTCTTATTATACCTACCTATTCTTTTTTGTTCAGAATCCTACAAGCCAATTATTTTCTTCGTATGTATCCCAAAATGAACTAAACTAAAAAGACATTAAAATACTAAGATTTTCAGATGTATCTTAAAATATTACAATCTTAAAATAGGTAACACATTTATAACACGAACAAAAAAGTGTTTATAGAGAAACAATTTATAATAATAGAATTTTTTTAGTAAAAGTTCACTACTTCTTACTGAGTTCTGGATTTTTATGATTATGTAATAACTAGTGGACTAATTCGCCTTCGAGTTTATTTTATCCAATTTTGTTGATTTTACTTAAATAAATAAATATTTTTACTTTTCATTTTCCAGGTCTCGACAATGATGCAATTAATTTCGTCCACACCTTTTCATTTTTGGAAGTCAGTGCTGACGGAGGTGTAAAAAAAAGGCATGCCTACTATGGACAAGTACAATTGGGAATGGCGATATTAGGTTCAATAATGTGTGACCTTATTTTATATTCAGCACATTCAAAAACATTTTTAAACATCGTTGTGCATTTTGATGAGCAATTTGCTGCAGAAATGATTCTCAACATCACAGCGAAATATTTTACCCACATGTTGCATGTAATATGTAAAAAAGGGAAAATAAATCTGAAAGTAGTCAATAAAACAATTACATATGTGATTTGTTAATGTAATTTATTACACTCTCTCTTTCTCTCCCTTTCTTTCTCTCTCTTTCTCTCCCTTGAAGCATTTATTCTTCAATAAAGAAATATATTATTAGTATTGTGTATTTTTATTACAATACATGTATTATTCTGCCTTTTTGAAAATCCTTGTTTTAAGAAGACATATTTCCTTAATTTTACTGTATAATAGTTTTATGAAAATGAGATGAAAATATTTTTCTCAGAATCTATTTTCAGAAAGAATTGGAGCTTGTAGATTCACCATTGCACTAAGAATTATTATTATATTATCAATTGAAGGTATAAAGCTGATTGGTAATGGGTTATTAATTATATTAAATATTCTTAGTCTTCGATTTACCCGCTCAATATGAACTCTGGCTCTGGATATTAAAATATTTTCTTTAGATTCTTCTTTAGTAAACTGTTTTTTATTACGAAGGAAATATGGTCGAACTATTTTTATAAAATTCTGCGCATCGATTAGAAAGCCTTTGTCTACCATAATACTATCCTCCCTTGTATTTAGTTTATTAATCAAACCACTTTAAGTAAAAATGGCCTTATCCGAACTTCTCCCACCATAAGTCTTTGACAAATGTTATAAGCCCTGCAGGGCTAACACCAATCATAATTTTAAGATTTTGTCTTCCCTTATAGTGTGAGTATGTTCGAACTAGACAACAGAGACACTGGGGCTTCTCAATTGGAATCTCCAAACAATCTAAAACTATTCTTACTCCTCTGAAATTATTAAAACATGCAGGCATATTTTTCTAACATTCGTCAGATGTTGGCCAATGAATATTAGGTACATTTCAAAATTTGTCCTCAATAGCCTACATATTTAACAAAAACAATTTTGCAAGTGCTAGGGGAAATTTTGAATAAAAATGATAAAACGGTTAACTTGACACCCATTTTCAACTTCATTAAAATTTAAAATAATTCGATCTTTTACTGACAGTTTATGGCTTTTCTGATCTGGATACATTTTTATAACTAATTCTGTTAAACAGTCTAATAACTTCATCGTGTTTATTCCAGTTAATGAATTTAAATGACTGTCTTGTTTTATTGTAAATGAGAAGGATATAAAGAGATCACCACTTTACACCTGCACTTGTTTGTCCACAGTGTCGGCACTAAAATGGCCACTCTCCTCACTGCTTAAACTGAGCAATGCTTGCACAGCTACTTTTGAATCGACATCTAATTGTTCATATGAAATATACGCTGGTGTTTCACCTAAATTGTCATCAATATCACATAACTTATCAGACATTATATCAAGATTTTCCACACCTGATTTACCTTGTGATTCATCTTTGACCTTCTGCCTCTTAGCAGCTCGTTCCTTTCGGATACTAGAACTCCCTTGGCCTGAATTATCACTCACTAAACTTGAATGCTTTCTTTTTTTATGCAACTTTAGGGAAGGCACCGCTGTACGGATCAACTTTGGTTTATTCATCTTCACACCTGCAAGGAAAACACAAATTGTTAAAATGTCAATTGGTTTTATCTCAAATCAATATTATTTCCTATGTTACTTGTACCATATTCTTATTATAATTATGCTTTTATGTCAAAGATTTATGTTTTACCTCTGGCACAGTAGTCTTCATTTCTGAAATGCTTAGAGCAAACACGCATAGCTTCTGTCACTGGTGTTCTCATAAGCAAAACTCTTTCCCAAGCTTTCCTTCTATCCATCAATTCTTCCTGTCCTAGGCTATTTACCACTTTAACGGAAATGCCGCTCTTATTTTTGGTAAAAGAATGAAAATGCAAATTTTTGTCCGCACCCTTCCGGGAATGGCAATCGTATACACAACAGTCTGTGTTATATTTTGTTGTAGTTGACGTGGATGCCATTATAACATCAAAATAACAGTCCAAACAATTCAAAATATTAATGTAACTAGCCCGATTTAACAAATTTCACACACAAAACGATTCTGAAACTCGACACCAATGTAAACAAACGGATGGCTGATAAACCATTACTCATTAAATGAGTTTACATAATTTCCACCAGGCGGCGCATGGACTTTTGAAATCGCCAATTGCTTATAATTTTTTGTGTCGTTGTGCTCTGTTCTTTGCTGCTGTGGTAATGTTTTAATCTATTATTTTTGATACGTTTTTATCTTTTTTATCAAGATGGAAACGATCACCCATAAAACAAAAACAAAATGCTGTGTCCCAGGATGTACTGATACCACCAGTACCCAGTATCGGTTCCCGAATCCCAAAAACGAATTGGATATGTTACAAACATGGTTAAATGTAATCAAAAGTGAAAGACTAAGTAGTATGACTGCAGAAACTATTCACAAAAATGTGTGTTTTCGAAAGACATTTCAGTGATAAAGATAAAGTTAAAGTGGGAAAAAGGGGTGTGAAGAGAACAGCGATTCCGGCTTTATTTTTATCAGGTAAGATAATCTTAAACTAGTGTAAAGTTGGAAATCCAAAATATAATTTTGAATACTGATAATTTGTTTCAAACAAAAAATGTTCAAGATGCATTCAATTATCCACAAACTTCTTTTATTTCAGCTGCTGATACTCCTCACCATGCTGAAAGGATGCAGGAAATACCTTCTAAACGAAGGTTGGTTGATGCTACAGGTAATGTTATAACGGGAACATAATCTGTTTTTACAATTGCTCAATTTCATATCTATCAGCCATTCTGTAGCTTTCACATAGTAGAGGAAAATTTTAAAAAACCTGACAAAGTTGTTGCTACTACGAATATTTGTGAGGATCAAAATCAGAAAAAGTAAGTTCTACCCAAATCTGTAAATTTTCTATAATCCATCATTTCTTTCTATCCATACAAATTGTTTGGTATAGCTAATAGCCACCAAGTTTTACTTAACTATATGTACAAAAATTAGTTTGCATTATTTAACCAATTATCTTAATAATTGCCATAACTCAACTCATACTAGTATTGTTTGTTTTAGGTGACAGGTCAAGTATTTTGAAAATGATCAATGTGACTAGGAAGAAAAGTTTTACACATAAAAAAAAACTTTTGTATGCCAAAATAATCGATGCTAGCAATAGACTTGCCAAATTGGGGTGTAGGATGAAGTATAAATGACCTCAATTTGAGAATATTCCAAAGGTAGCAGCATATAGTTTTTCCCTCAGATAGGTTTATATTTTGTAAAGCATTTACTAACGTTTCCAAATTTTGCTGACAGGATATGTTTTGTTTCATAGCTGTATATATTGGACACTCTAACAAAATATGAAAAATAGTTTCTTTCTCGTCCAGGTTACAAACAGTACATGTTAAAGTAGGATCTATACTATAGGTTATGCCGTTTAATGTGAACTTCATTTTAAATTGATTAACCGTACGGAGTTGAGCCAAAGTATGAGTGATCTGAATTGGAGTCTTCAACAGTAAATAATTGCTTGGTTCACGTGTTATGGTGAAAGCATTATATAGAGCCATGAAAGGGTACGCTGCCGATGTAGCAATATCGGATTAGTAAAGGAAGGTATAATATTTGGGAAACAGTAATTTTTTTGTGCTGTTAGATGACCATAAGTTAATGGATTTCATAACTGCAGTGATTCAATGTCAACAAAAAATTGTTTGATTTGGGATGCCCAATTATACTTTGTGGTAGCGGAATTCATAATACGTAGCTGTTGCTCAAAACTAAGTCTGGGATAGCGAAATTTTTTCATTTGAAGAATCTTTAGTAACCAAGTTATTGTCATTTTAAAAACATTGTACGACAACTTAACTCTTCCTGTTTCTATCCGAATAACAGAGTCCGGGGTATTAACCGCTACTAAAAGGATTCCCAGTAAACTAACCTCAATTTATCACGTTCACCTTACTTTTATACTAAATAATTTTGTAAAATTCAATGTTCATTAGAATTACAAATTAATTTTAAATTTCATGTACAAACGTTAGAAGACTAGTCTTGAGGGTGGTAAGCTACAAATCAAACAGAGTTGATTTTTTAATGTAATAATAAAAAATAATCATTGAGATCACTCCGTGTTTTTGACCTACAATATCCCAAACCGCTTCCTAATTCATTTAAGACTTCAAATTTTACCGCTAACCTCCAAATCGTTATGCGGCCAGTAACGAGTGGCGCTAGTAACTATATCCCTACTCCTTAACAAAGAAGTTGCAGTGCTAAGTGGGGTTGTGTTGTGGTCGGTATGCAACAAGTGTTAGTGCGAAGTGGTCACCTTGTGCGCTCTTTACATTTCGCTTCAGGAGAAATTTCGGTCTGGTAGATCAACGTCACTGTTTGTGTTATAAAACAGTAAATTGTTAGGAAAACTGCTAATCGATTTTGCTGGTAAGAATTTATTGGAATTTGACTGTTATGACAGTAATTACATTTATTTTTAGAAAAATGGGACACTACGAGCAAGAGCAAAGACGGCTGGAGAGAATGAAGAGGAAGTGAAGAGGAACAAATGACGAAAGTTCTGATACGGAGCAGGAGTTTGAAGTCGACGACGACCTAGAAGTAGGACCTGGACCACATTTTATGGGGAAAGACAAGAAAACAATTTGGAAAAAGCACGCCCCTCCAATGAATGTTATAACAATTCCAAGAATATTATTAGAATGGAGCTGCTTTTTGTGAAGCCTGACCTCCAAGAGCCTCTGGAAATATGGAGGCAGTTTTTTATGACGACATGATAAATTGTGAAGTAGTTCATACAAATGAATACTTGCAGTCGGTAGCTGAGGAATATGGTCGAGTAACCTATACAAGACCTACAGACAAGTTAGAAATTAAATCCTTTTTGGGCTTGCTGATTTTTGCTGAAGTTGCTAAAAGTAACCATACAAACACGGAAAACCTATTTAGGACCAATGGTCCTTCTCCAGATATTTATCGAATGACAATATCGTTGCAACGTTTTCGTATACTACTGCGTTTTATTCGATTCGATGATATTATGACTAGGGATGCCAGACGAAAATTAGATAAATTGGCCCCAATAAGAGAACTCTTCGAAAAGTTTGTAACAAATTGCAAAAACAACTTTAATTTATCGCAACAGGTAACTATTGATGAAAAACTCGAGGCATTTCTAGGTAGGTGTGGCTTTCGGCCTAGAACCCAATGAGTATGGAATCAAGATTTTTACCTTATGTGACGCAAATTTATTCTACACATATAACCTGGAAGTTTATGTAGGTAATCAACCTGAGGGGCGCTTTGCTCAGAATAACAGCGCAATGTCGGTGGTTAAAAGGTTGACTGAACCAATATATGGTAGTAATAGAAATGTTAGAACAGACAGATGGTTCACGAGTATTGAACTAGCAAAAGAATTGCTTGATAAGGGATTAACAACTATTTGAACAATCCGAGCGAATAAAAGGGAACTTCCTCCTGAATTTCTTCAAAAAAAAATAACCGACCTGTTAGTTATTCGAAAAATTCACCTACCCGGTGACTGAATACGTCAATGAAGGACAATATATGGATGTGAAACAGCACAAATACTTGATTATCCAAAATAAAACGTTCAATATAATTTTAATTGTTACTAATTAATTATGACATACGAGTAAACATCAAAAATCTTTTTATGACATAAAACATCAAAAAAAATCTCTACAAACAATTTCTTTTCATATACATAGATAAAAATAAATTCAACCATCTTCAACATCCTCCCACCTTGAATTTATTGAACTCAGTTCAAAAACTCAATGCACTACATTCCTAGTCTATGGATAGGTTTGACTGTTCTACCATAGCGTGTGGTAGTCGGCAGTAATTCAGAATTTTCTTCATTATGACCATCCTGATTATTTCCAGTTTTTTCATAATGAGAAGTTCCTTCGGGTATTTTGCTTGACAGTTAGGATAGATCCAAATCACGGCTGCAATTTAATTCCAAAGGATAGACCCTCTGAAGAGGTCTCAGAATGGTTCCTTTCGCAGTTTTCAATTTTACCATTTTATTATCACGACCAGGTATTAACTCTTCGATAAAAGCAAGTGGCCCATCTAGTCGTTTCAAATTGTCTGATCCTATCAAAACAATGTTACCAACTTTAATTTCTTTTTGGAAACGATTCTTGGCTGATGATTTCAGTTGTCCCAAGTATTCACTTCTGAACCTTCTACGAAGATCTTCTTTCAATTTCATCCTATATCTCAAGTGTTTTCTCAAATCTGAACTCTCCACAGCATCCAAATCTGGAACTCCACATTCCGGAATTTCTCTGAGAAACATGGCAGGGGTCAGTGGAACTAGGTCCCTGCTGTCTTCATGCGAATATGTTAATGGTCTTGAATTCATTATCGATTCACAGTCGCAAAGAGTGGTGGATAATTCTTCGTAGGATAAACTGGCTTTACCTAAAACTTTCCGGAGTATGTCTTTGATAATTCCAGTCAGCCTTTCCCACCAACCACCCCACCAGGCAGCTGTTGGAGGATTGAATTTCCAATTTATTCTTTCCGTGGTACTGTAAGTGGTTATCATTTTAAAATTCAAACTGCGTGAAAGCATTTTCGGTACCGACGAAATTTGTACCATTATCGCTGTACACAGTTGTCGGTCTCCCCCTTCTAGCCACAAATCTTCTGAATGATTGTAAGAAGACATCTGTAGAGAGTGACGATAGGAGTTCTAGATGAACAGCTCGATAAATGGCACAAGTATACAAACATATCCACACTTTCTCCCCAGTTCGAATATAAAGTGGACCGGCCAGATCCACGCCTATGATTTCGAATATGCAAGCTTGTCGTACTCTATTTTCGGGCAGTGACAGAGGTGGAACTTCTACACGTTTGGAGTTGATCCTGCGACAAATGGTACATTTCGAAATGACAGATTTCACATTTTTTCTCCCTCTAATAATCCAGAATCTTTCTCGCAGTAAACTAAGTAAAATCTGTACTCCTACATGCGAGGATCTCACATGTGTTTCGTGAATCAATTTACTCACAACAGGATGCTTGGATGGCAAAATGATCGGACAACGAAAATCATACGAGTCTTCTCTTTCCGAAACCTTGGATCTCATTCTGATGACACCGTCATCATCAATGTAAGAACAAAAACTCTTCAACTGAGTATCATCAAGTCCATTGAATGTTTCAGTCTGTACCAATTTAATGACACACTTTTCTTCTGAATCTATCTCTGTCAAGGACAATTCTTCAGTTATAATCTTCTGATCTGTATGACGACAATTCGCAACAAACCTTCTGTTCCATCCAAGAACTCGAATAATTTTTCCGTATTTTGAAATTCTTTCATGATACCAAGAAAAATCAATGGCTGTGGACACATTTATTGAAACGATATCTTTTCCTTTCTCAGATTCGATTGCCTCTTCATCTCTGATGTAGTTTTGCTTAGGCCAATTTTTTGGAGATTTTCTCAACCATTGGGGTCCCTCCCACCACTATCTGTCATTAATCTATCAGTTGTTTTGGTGAACAGCCACGGGAAGGAAGGTCTGCTGGGTTAAGATTTCCATGAACGTGATACCATGCGTTTTTATTGGTCAAACTTCGAATTTCCCTCACTCTATTCCATACAAACGGCTTCCATTTCTCATCATCATTTATCCAGGATAAAACTGTTGTCGAATCAGACCAATAATAAACTAAAATAGTAGGATCAACGGTGTCAGTAACGGTTTTGGATAATCTGGCTCCTATAGTAGCTGCTAACAATTCGAGACGAGGAATAGTAATTCGTTTAACAGGAGAAACTCTAGATTTGGCTTGAACAAGTTGAATATTCACGACGTCACATGTTTCGGATCTCAAAAATATTGCTGTGGCATAGGCCTGTAGACTAGCATCACAGAAAACATGTAAGCTGCAGTGGTTTTTTCCTTCTGTAGATTCAAAGAGCCATCTAGGGATGTTTAAGTTCAGAAGTGTAGGAATTTCTTCGACCCAATTCAAAAAACTTCTTTTGATGTCTTCCTGTACCTCGGTATCCCAGCCCGTTTTCAAGCTCCAGATCTTCTGTAATAATATTTTGGGGTAAAGAGACACCGGACTATTGGATCGAAGAGTCGATGAGCGGTTGACAAAATCATTCGTTTAGTAATGATTTCGGTATTGATTTCTCGAAACCATTCTGAATTCAATTGCAAGGTATCTGAGTTTTTATTCCAGAACAATCCCAAAACAGAAGATAATATATTGGTGTTCATCGGAGAATCATCAAGTACTGTATGCTCCCACCCTCTCAGATCAAATTTGGCATCGGCAAATAATTTCGTGGAAACTTGAATAAAATCCTGAATCTCATCTCTGCTATCCAGGCTCGTAACGCAGTTGTCAACATAAAAACTTTTAAGTAGCTGAGTAATGATCGATTTGTTCCATCATTAATAGAATTTTCGAGGCAATGCTTCAGATGGTATTCGATTACTGCTCCTAACAAGAATGGAGACCCCAAAAACTACCCTTCGGTGACGATACGTTTTCAGCGCTCTGGTATCATTCAACCATAAGAAACGAAGAAAATCTCTTTCTTTGATATTCAAATTGATTTGCAAAAATGCTTTTCTTATGTCAGAAACTATTCCAAACTTTGAAAAACGAAATCTCATCAAAAGAGGGGGTATTAACTCAATCAGATTGACTCCTTTCTCCAGACACTGGTTTAGAGATGGCTGATTCTTCTCTCGAGCAGAGGCATCAAAAACAGGTCTTATCTTTGTGGTGGCACTGTTTTCTTTGACTACATGGCGATGAGGTAAATAATGTCCCTCTTTCAGTAAGTCTAATTGAATAACTTCTTCAAAGATGTCTTCATCTAACCATTCTCTGAATAGTTCATTATATCGATCATAATATCCGTCTGCGTTGAGTTTCTTCAGCAAGGAATCTATACGCTTTTTGGCAATTCCATAATTACTTGGTAAGTGAGGGTGATCTTCGATCCAAGACATACAAACTTCATACCTCCCGCCAATATTTCTGGTGATTGTATTCATAAATTGGGCCATGATGAATTCCTCGGCTTCTTTCTGAGACCTTTTTTCCACTGGATCACATATACCAAGGACATCTAAATTCCATAAATCAGAAATTGATTCATTATTCGAAAACATTGACATTACCATCTTTGATTTCGTATTTTCGTTATTGCTTTCATCGAGTTTCCCCATTAATGTCCAACCTAACCGTGTTTCTAGCGCTACTGAACCGCACTCTAGCTCGTAATGGTTTCCAGTGAACAATTTTCCAGCTATATCAGCACCGATCAGAACATCTATTGGTCCATCTTGAGAATCCGTAATTTCATGGACCCTTACGAACACAAGCCACATTGCTACATATGATAGATTGGTCAAGTGCTTCAAAGTTACAAGCATAATCATTCTTCAGATTACTCATTCTGATGCGATAGCATTTATGTTTGACAACATTTGTTTTTGAGCCACCAAAAAGTGCGAGAATAATTTCTTCTTGTCGCAAACAATCATAACCCATGTCTTCAGCTATTGTTTTTGTTATATATGACTTCTGAGAACCAGTATCAACAATTACTCTGGCTGTCCTAGATTTCTTGGAACCATTCAAGTTGACAACTAATGTTTGCAGGAAAACTTCTGAAAAAGAACTATTCGATAAATTGTTCCCTACATTCGAGTGTGCTATTCCAGATGGCTTTGATTCTGAATCCTCGGGTTTTGGACACATAATGACATGATGTCTCCCACCACAAATGGTGCATGTAATATTCACACGACATTTTTTAGAAATATGTCCATATTTGAGACATTGATGACAGCATGCTTTTTCGATTAATTTTTTTTTACGATCGAATAAAGTCCACTTTTTGGCCTCTGTACAAATTTCACTCGAATGAATTCCATTGCAGAAATTACATTTTCTCTGAAACTTATTATTTATCAACCCAGAAGCTGTTGGCAAAATCTGCTTGGGGATATCATTTTTTTTCTTGAATTTGTTTTGAATATCTCTCTTCGTTTTCTACTTCCTTTCTGAGAAAACTCATTAATTTCTCTAGGCGGTCTTTGAGAGTAGAATCGGTATCATAAAAACTACTTCTCTGCCATACTCTTATGAGATCTTCAGGTAGGCAAGACTCTATTAGGGGATATAACATAGCCGCACAAGTATCTGAAGTAACATCAAGTGTTTCTAAGGGACGTAACTGAGATTCCATTCTATCATAAAGACAGCTCAAATTGCTATTATTGGAAATGTTGTTCAAAACCAGCTTCAGCAACTCACGCACATAAAATTCTACCAAAAGAACGTTTCTTCCGAATCTTTTCTTCAAACTATCATTTACCTTTGGATAATTTTCTGCACTGGGAGGGTAACTATCGACAAGTTGACGAGCCCTTGAGTTAGGTATCATCGCTTGAATAAGATACTGAAACTTATCTTCTAAAGAAATGTCGTCATCATTGTCAACCCGTTGAAATTGACTCCAAAAGGAGAGCCAGTCCTTAATTTCACCTTCAAACTTTTTGAACTCAATTTTTGGCAACTTCAATTTTTTTTTCGTGTTACTTGAGCACTGAGAAATATTGTCTGCAATGAAATCCTTGTTCGAAAGGTTGTCAACCATGAGTTTCACCTTATAGTATTTGGTAGAATATTCGTCAGCTGTTGATATTTCCAATTTCAAAGCATCATCATCGTCTAGCAGAAAATCCACAATTTGTTTGTGTAAATCCATCAGAATATCAATTTTCTGTTCAGGAATGTTGATTTTACTAAATATGCTAACCTTATCTGTATCTGTTGCAAATGGCTGTTTTTTATAGCCTAATAAATATTTCGGGCATAATTTCCCAGGTTATATATTCCATCAATAAAAAAGAAAAAAAATTGTAAGAAGACGTTTTCTTGAAAATTTAGCGCTTAGTTTAATTGATGGTCATCTGAGAGTACGTGCCAATTCTAACTATTTGCCCAAATTGACACGCCTAAGAATTTGTGAAATATGTGGGATGGCACCACCACAGGAACCATATGAAGGAAGACGAGACATGCTGGGAAGATGTGTGCCTTGCGGGTCTAAAAAAATAGGAAGACGAAATATTGCTGTGAAAGATGCAGAATATTTTTATGCATGGAACACGTGACAGTTACATGTGCAAGTTGTTACGATTTACCAAATGCTCAAGAACAATAAATAAAAAGTACCTTTTTATTTTTAAGAAGTTACAAGAGAATTGAGGATACAATTTTAACACAAACGAACACAAAAATACAGTTTCATGGAATGACATCAAAATGATGCATTTTACCAAAGAAAAACCTTCTAACAGAAATCTCAATCCAAAAAGCTTATAATGCACCTTTTGAATTGAGCACAAACAAAAAGAAGGATCTCAAGGAGCTAGTTTCGAAGAAACTGATTGATCCGTACCATGCGGCATATTTTGATAGTATGTTAATATAACCGGAAACAATTATGCTTTTCCATTTCTAATGTTCAATTATTTTTGCTTTGAAATTGAAAGATCTATGACTCAAAATGGCAAAATAAGTAAAGCCGTAGGTTAATTATATAGGTTATAGTAGGTACCTATAGTATATAGTTATGTAAAAAGTGACTAAAACGGGCAATGAAGAAGACTAACTAAATCATAAGATTACATTAGTTTATTTAGAAAGTTGAAATTGTTTGGAAGTTCAAAGATTTATTTTGATTGTGATTATTAACGATTAGTAGCTTAAGAAAAATCATACCTTATTTTCTGATTTTAGATCCAAAAAGCCCATGTTTAAGATTAATTTGTAAGTTTTTTCCCTAAAAATAATAAAAATAAATTCACATTTAGAGTTTCTTTTGGGGTACTAATTGATTCAACACAGGTTTTACTGTGCAAGAAAGCATTATTTTTTATTAGAACCTAACTTCGAAGGAACTTTCAATAATTTTTTTTAGTACATAACTCAACATTTTTGGAGTGTTCAACATTTTTATTGTGCAGCTCAAATATCAAGATTACGTAGTTTTTTATAAATAGGACAATATATGACTCTGTTATGAATAATCAACAAAGGGAATCGGGTTTGTCGGAAATTCAAACGAATTTTCCCAACAATCGATATTTTTGAGATAAGCCTTTACTTTATTAGGAGTGCGATATTTGCATTTTATATTTGGTTCTCATATTCACTATGGTATGTAAATATTAGAATTTTAGTTTTCTTTTTTGGTTCAATATTTTATGAATCTGTGTCTAATTATATGTTTGTTGTTCCAATATGAATTATATTATTATGTTTCATCTTAGAACGTATGTATTATTCTAGATTTTCTACCTGAAATACTTGTATGACGCCTTCCGACGTCATCAGCCCCTAACATAAATTTTTATTATGAGACGTCATTGTCGCTGTTATGATTTATCCCCAATAAATATTATTTCCATACCAATACTAGCCTGGAGTTTTTATATTTCTAAAAAAAACTTGTCCGCTTCTAGGGTTGGATTTTTATAAGCATTGGAAGTGTTAAATTTTGAATAGTGTATATTTTTCCAAAATAATGTTAAATATCTGGGATATGAAATTACTGATAAAGGTGTGACTGTAGATTTTGGACGAATAAATGAAATGAAAAAATTTCCAATTCCAAAGAATTTGAAAATGTTGAAGGGATTTCTGGGAATGTTGAATTATCACAAAGTTTGTACCAAATTTATCAGAAAAGGAGATTCCATTGATAGAATTATTGAGAAAAGATTCAAAATGGAGATGGGATAATCTTAGGATGAAAGCTTCCCAGAGTATAAAGGAAGAGTTTCATGAAAATATATCATTATATAGGGTTCTCCAAAAAAAAAGAATTTCCTTTTTTATTGATATTTTTTTTATTTATAGGTTGATTTTATTGATGTCGGTTTTGTTTAAAAGATAATTGATCAAGACACATTACTAATATAATATTTCGCGTTTTGTTTAAAAAACAAAATGGCGGACACATCCAAACTTTACCAAACTTTAAAACTGACTGGAAATTTTTTGTTTCGCACTGTATATGTTTACGAATTATTTTACGAAAGTTCAGAGATTTGTATTTCGTTACATTCACAAATGTGAACAAAATTACATAGGACATACTTCTAGACACTTGAAAGACCGTATAAGTTCACATATAAGTGATTGCAAACGATACGTAAATCGATGTGCATTAGCCCAACATGCCCATAAGACCGGACAGTATAGACTTTGAAAACACTGAAATACTTGACAAATGTAAAAACTATACAGAACGACTTTTTATTGAGATGGGTAGAATATACCGAGAAGAGCATCCAATGAATACTAAGACCGATACTGACGGACTCAATTTAATTCACTCAAACCTTATAGACCTAGACTTGAAACTAAAAAAGGAAAGATATAATCATTCTGTAACTAATACTAGTCCAAACATCGACACAGAAACTGACATCAATCAATGAACAAACGGACAATAAAATACCACCTCTAAAATTCCTATTTACCAACACAGATCTAAAAACATTTTATTTGTCAATTTCAATTTTGACATTAGTTATTTAGTATTTTGTATTCTTTATATAATGGAGTTTTTAGATATTATTTTCTAATCGAATGGACCTTAATATCAGAAATAGATTTAAAAATTTTTTCTGTTGAATGTCACATCGTTTTTTGAGTTTAATTTATAATGAACGTTTATGTCAATTTTTCATATAATTTTTTATATATTTTCACAATTATACCGACATTCTTGTTTAAATAATGTAAGTAAATTTATACATTAATTTATTTTATGATTTTACCATATAACTTGATAATTTTCAGTCCTCCAGAATGAATATGTTATATTCGAAAGCTTGGAATACATTTTAAAAAGAGTTCTCTCTGGTTTCAAATAAAATATGGAATAATAAAAATAATTTTATATTTTTCAAATTATATTTTTAATACAACTTTTATTATCATTATAGCTTACCCTTTTTCAAGCTGGCTCATGTGCAAATCGGGAACAAGGTCACTCTTACTCTTTTTGGGTTCCGACGCTAATGAATTATCTGAATCAATTCATTTGTTATATGTTTATTAAGATTAATTATAAAATTTCAATATATTAGATCTATCAATATTTTATTAGAATGAATGTGTATTGAAAAAATTTGTTACGCCCATGGAAAAACCTTCCAAACTATTTTAAAATCGCCTCGAGATAGAAAACAGATCTCTGCTGATGTGTATGGTGAGTTACAAACAGTCCAGCTCACAGCAAATTAGTTATCGTAGCCCAGAGATGAAAATTTTGTTTTTATATCTGATAGAATAAAAATAAATTAAACACAACAGTTTAATAATAATAATTATAGTCGAGGAGGAATCGGTGCTTGAGTACCGAAAACTATTATACTTTTACAATTTTTCATGCGATCCTCTTCAAATTGCCCTACTGATGATAAAAATGCATGTTGCCATAGGGCAACCCTGTGCCATATTGTTTAAAACCAAATTGTTCGAACAATTGCAAGGAATTGTTATTTCTCAATCGAACAATTTTTTTTTATATTCTTTATTGAAATACTAATAAAAAAGGTCCTGTGAATTTTCACAATAAAGTTGATATTTTTAGAGAAATGAATTTTTGAAGGTTCGGAAAATCTCAAATTTGGGTACTTTCGACCTATGAAAAATATATTAGGAAAAATAATATATGAGTAATATTTTTTTTTCAATACTTTCTACAATAGTTAATAATATTGTTAATAGAGATTTAAAAAAAATTTATTGTTTATACCTGTTTTTTAATTGTTAATTCCGCGCGCTCACAAGTATGCGTCTCTCTGACGACTCATTCGCTGCATCGGTCTCTCTGTCTGTTGAATCATTACTTATCATTAATCTTAAAAACTATCAACTTTATCAATATTGTTAAAAAAGCAATGTTATTAATAATTAAATTGTCTACAATTTGTATTCAACAAATTTTTGTCTCAAATGAATTTTTCAAAAGTCATTTGAGGATAATTCGGAATATGCAATTAAAATTACTTTTTCATCAGTTTAAATCACTTTTTTGTTATAGAAACTGTTATTTATGCATTTATATCAACAAAAATGGGATATAATAGTATTCAAACATTTTTTGGAATCACAATTATACATAAATAATAAAAATTCACAAAAACATTCAAATGAATAAAATAAAAAATAATTATATGTATATGTATCATGGTTTGTATATGATTGTGTATGAGTAAGGAAAAAATTCTTTTTTTTCTTCTGTTTTTTATTTTTTCAAAGCTACTCTGTATAAAACCCTGAGATCTTTGTTTGTTCTTGCGACAAAATTATTGATTATATATAATTATATATTCTTTTTTTAATTTCTTGGGAAATTAAACCACAATATTTTTAAATTCTTTATTTCAACGTTTCGGTAGCGTTCCAGCTACCGTTGTCAAGACAAAATAAGTAGAAATTAATTTTTATCCCTAACTGACACAACAGAAAAAATTTGACAACTAGACAATCAAAAATTATTTTGAAGTTTAAGACTGCAAAATTTTGTTATCAAATTTTTATTAAGGTCCATTCATAGTAGATCATATCTGTGGCAAAATGTGAAATGAAATATTCCATTTTATGACATTCCAACGATATGATAGTATACTAGAAATGGAATCCAGTGAAGTGCACGTTCCAGGAACGGTTTTCATTGGGATAGCGCGTTTTTTCGCTTATATTGGAAATGTTGTTAATAAAACGCGTTTCTTGATAGTTTTTTGTGTATAAATATTCAAGTTTTTGAAATATGTATACTCAGTTTTGTGATTTTGTGTCAGTTAGGGATAAAAATTAATGTCTACTTATTTTTTCTTGACAACGGTAGCTGGAACGCTACCGAAACG
>CAJUYG010003151.1:0-23703 GCA_910591675.1 Galerucella calmariensis
AACTGGGATTTCAATAAAGTAGTTACCCTTTGAGTGAACTGGCTCCTTATTTTATTATTATTATTATATTATTATTATTATTATTATTATTATTATTATTATTATTATTATAACAAAAAATAAACGACTGCACATTAATTATAATCTTTCAAATTTTGCGCTCAGTAGTAAAATCAAAGAAGATAATAATGCCTTATGATGGACTAACAGATGTGCAGAGGGGAAAAATTATTGCTCTCATTGAACAAGGAACGCCCCAACGAGACGTAGCAGAGGTAGTAGGCGTTACTCAGGGTGTTGTATCAAAAACGTATGCAAGGTATTTGGAATTTGGAACTCTCAATAATAGGCCTAGACAAAGTCGTCAAAGGATTACAGCTGAACAACAGGACCGATTTGTGTGCCAAATTGCTAAAAGAAATCCAAATGTTTCTCATCCAGAGTGTAAATGTTCCAGTTAAAACTATACGAAGAAGACTTCGTGCTCGAGGGTTGTACAGCAGAAGATAGTTACGGGTTCTAGAGAATTAGTGCCGTCAACACCAAAACTGGACAATTAAAAATTGGGAAAATATTCGTTTTTCAGATGAGACCAGAATTGGCCTTAGATCATCTCGTCGAATTCGGGTTCTCAGAGCTTCACGAAGACAAGCTAGACCCCATAATGCCAGATCTATCCCAAAATATAAAGGAGGAACAGTAATGTTTTGAGAAGGTATTATAATAACAAAAACTCCTTTGCTGCCACTCCAACAAACTTTAACCAGACGAAGGTATGTTGATTTTGTGTTAGAACCGGTAGTTATGCTTTGGTGAGATGCACTTGGGGATTTTACCTTCATGCAAGATAATGCACCTCCCCATACTAGCAGAATGGCTCGAGAATGTCTTTAAACGGAAGGTGTCTCCATTTTGGACTGGCCTACATGTTCACCGGACTTAAATTCAATTGAAAACTTGTGGGACCAGCTGGGAAGAAGAATTAGTGCTCGTCGGAACTTTCCAGGAAATATCGCACAGCTCATTCAAGCAGCGTTAGGAGAATGGGAAAACATACCGCAAGAAAATGTTGACAATTTAATCAGAAGCATTCCAGCACGAATTGAAAATTGCATAAGGGCTGGAGGTGGCAATACGGATTATTGAAATTAATAATTTCCCATTTTTTTCTTGTTTCTTACTAGGTAATTCAAATCTAATTAATTTTCAGAAACCAAAAAAGAAACCATGAGGTTTGCTTTGTAAATTCTTTAATCCGTATGTGAAACTTTTTTAATCAAAATTTTGGAAAAAGAATAAATTTTATTTCTAAATAGATTATTCTCATATATTCCATACATAATACAAAATATTTGATTCCACATAAGTTTGGTTGTGTTTATATAGTGTCTACCAGAAAAATTGTTGAGATAAAAAAACTTATACATATGATTTTTCCAATAAATAAGCATACATGTTATCTGTTCTGTTCAATTCCATGCAAATGGGACCACCTGTATCCAATTTTAAATACTTCGCAGGCTATTGCTGGACTTCAACTTGTGGAAAGGGTTGGAAGTATTTGTTAAGACGTAGTATCTAATATGTGTAGTATATCCATGGGTACAGTCTTTGACGAAAATAATTGCACATTATACTTCAAGCTCCTTCACAGTGATCATGGATTCAATCCAATAGCTTTTCGACGACATTCTACCACGACATCAACCAAAGGTGAAAAAGTTCAGAAAAACATAATGTAGAAAATCATGCAATAATCAACACTAATTACACTGTAACGTTGTTACTATTTTTCCGATATCCTGTAGTATATATTTCAGTTTTTTTTTTATTATTATTAGGATCACCCTCTTTCGTATCTAGTTGTTGAATTGGGGTATTGATAATTATTTTTTATATATAAATATTCATTTATTTTCATAACATTAACAAAAGTTACACTATAATTGGTTTTGGCAGGGTATATTATATTTTACCCCCTAAAATTAACAGGTTTTGATATTATAAAAATGACATTAAAAACACTAACTCCCTACTAACAAAACTTTTTATTCCCGTTTCTCAACATACTTTCAAATGAGCTTTCTGCCAATGAAACACCAAGAACTCAAAGTATGAGCTATGCTTATACATGGTGTTCGATCTTTCTATACAGCGTGTCCCGTGAAGAAGTACCGTAAACAAGAGGCATGATTAATCGTCGAGAAATATTTAAAATACATAAATGCAACTTTTCTCTAGCAATCTTATTTTGTGGGAGACATACTGTTAACAGGTGCAGAAGAATCACTCATTATTTTATTTTATATCTCCTCCAGGGAAGGAAATACCGGGTGGCCATCTAAGAACGGCCGACGGCCGTATCTCAAGAGTGGATCATAGCACAGGTTCGGGGAATCAAATTATAACAAAAGTGACCTCGAGAAATGCTGGGAAATTATTTTCAAAATTGTAGGTACACCAATAGAGGGCACCAATAGGCATGATGACTGATTTTGAAAAACTGCTCCACGATGTTCCCACGTATATACTTCATCTAGAATAAATGTTATTTCTGTGAGAAAAAAGGTTTTTAAGGGAAATATCAAACTTTGAAAAACGCATTTTAAATTATACGCCAAAACGCTAGAATAGTAATAGCGTCTGTCTATGACATCATCAATTCGTAAATACCATTTATAGGTGATCTGTGTCGATAGGTTATCTATGATCTGTGTCCTGTGGTAAAGTCGTCAAAGTCAAACCAAAGACAGATTATATTTCTCTATGAGTCAAACTTCAAACACTTGACATATATGAACCAAGCAAAGCCAACAAAGAACGGAGTAAATTCAAAACAGATGTTCGGCAGGCCTATTCTGTAACTTGCGACTGCCAATAATTGCGCAATTGTCGCTGTCAAACGCGAGTTTCGTATTCTCTAAGTAGCAACTGCGACCGCGATCGCAATTTATTTGTTAACTGCCTCTAGTGAGCAATTGTTTAACTATAAAAGTGCATTTTTCAGTTGTTCATGTGAAAAATACGTATTCTGTAAGCAATTTTTTAGCAATTACAACGCGATTGCAACTGTCGAATAGCAATCACAATTTTAGTAGTTGCAGTTGAGTTGCTTGATAATAAAATCAAGTTTTCTTAATAGAAATAGAAGGTAAGTAATAAATTATAACATTTTGTCAATGATAAACATGTTTTATTTGTACAAATAGTAATTTAATGGACTTACTAACTACCCTCAGAAAAGTTAGTTTTTATTTGTACTTAGTAATGAGAGAGATAATAATTAATTTGTTTTTACGTATTTAGTAATTGTTATTAAATATTAGGGTAGGTGTGTCCACTTTTCTGAGGGCAGTTAGTAAGCCCATTAAATTACTATTTGTACAAATAAAACATGTTTATTATTGACAAAATGTTATAATTTATTACTTACCTTTTATTTCTATTAAGAAAACTTGATTAAATTATCAAACAATTCAACTACAACTCCTGTAATAATTGTGATTGCTATTCAATTAACTCTTCCAACTGGCTATTGAAAACTCTGTGTTCTCCCTAGACTATTAAACACTAATAGTCTAAGGTGTTCTCCCATTTTCTGTATGTACGTCAAAAACAATTAATAGTAGCAGTACCCATTCTCAAATTATTCCACTCACCTAATTAATAAAAGGACAACTACAACCACAAAAGACACAATAATTCAAAACTGATGTATTCACTAGGTACCTAATGCACTATTTAAAAATAAGAGAAAATAAAAATTCTCTCGGAGTTCGGCTCTGACAAAGCAAGTGATTAGTCTAGTTTTGGTACAGTTCCCGAAATCTTACAAATTTAGATAGTTTAGACCTTTTTTAATTAGTTTTGATCAGTGAGAAGTGCTGTTATAAACCGTAAGTTCACTTTACGTATTTTGCTCTTCTAAATTATCAAAACTTAGCGAATTCCACATCATAAACACAGTCAACTCAAATAGTATATCACCTTCAAAAAGCAATAAACTGGTTTCGCATGCCACTATTTACTAATTGCGGCCAGGGACGCATTCAAAAATTCCGGCCAAATAAAATCAAATTAAAATGATGTCTTCTACCAATGATTCACTCTCAAATACTCCTACTACAGTTGTCAAAAGTTATTCATCGGCAGTTAACCAAGCTGTTTTTCCAAGCAAGGAACAAGCAATTGTTTTTTGCGCTATCAACAATGCCACATTACAGGATTACCTTATACCATTGGGATCAATCATTCAACCAAAAAATATTATCTTCTCATCAAGGCTTTCGAACAATCGCGTTTGTATGTATTTAGCAAACAAATCAGTAGTTGATAATTTCATGAACAACTATGGCTCCATAACCGTCAACGGCGAAAAACTAGTGGCTCGTCGACTCATAACTCCGGCTGATAGAATCATACTTTCCAATGTATGCCCAACCATCCCACATCAACTGCTAACAGATGAATTATCAAAAATAGGTTTAATTCCAGTTTCTCCCATGACGTTTCTAAGAATAGGCGCAACATTACCTGAGTATAGTCACATTCTGAGCTTCAGAAGACAGATTTATGTAAGCCCTTATACGCAACAGCTTCCAGACTCCATATTGATTGAATTCGAACAAACCAGCTACCGAATTTTCCTCCAAAAAGATGGACTAACATGCTACAAATGCAAAGCTGATGGTCACATAGCCTCGCAATGTAACAATAGCTCCAACCAATCAGAACCTAACACAAGTAACCCAACAACAAATAATCAGCCGCTCACGATTTCCCAAACTCACCTTACAACCCCAATCCAAACTCTCCCTTTATCTTCTCCATCTTCAACCGCGAAAAAATCGTCAACAAACAACACTAAAACACAAAATTTGACTTCCGATCCCACAACAGAAGACTCTTCACTTATTCAAAATACGTGCACAACATCAATGAATATGGAAGCAGAATTGGAAACAACCGATATCTCCAATATGACCAAAGTCACAAACAAAAGGCCAATGGAAGATACCCCCACACCCGATAGCGATATCAACATAACGCCCGAAAAATTATTCCCTAAACCAAAACCAACTCTAAAAAAGAACAAATTGAGCAAGAAACAATCAACCATCTCCTGCAAAGAGTTCATCAAAAATCATTCGCCACCTTTTATCCTGGACTACGATCAATTATTTGTTTTATTAGATAACGTAACGGGCTCACCCCAACCTGTAAATATAGCTCTAGATTTCACATCTGATCTTTTAGCACTAACTAATATGTTAACCGAAGTATATCCCCACATAAATGACAAGTCAACAAAAACTAGAATCACCAAACTTAAAAAAAAGATATTTGCTCATCTTGGACAAGACATAATTGATTCAGAATCGGATTCATCTACTAATAATTAACTATTAAATTACTCCAAAATTCAATTCTATTCTTCAGTGGAATATAGATGGTTTCTACCATCGACTTGGTATGCTACAAATTATTATTAAAGAGTACTCTCCGGACATCATATGCCTTCAAGAATCCAATCTCAAACCAGATAGCAGCTATTCAAACAACCAATTCCACTTTTTCTCCAAAACTCGTAACAACACCAAACGTGCCAGTGGAGGAGTAGTAACTTTAATAAATAAATCTTTTCAAGCAGACTATTTCCATGTAAACTCAGATATCGAAGCTCTTGTTGTAAAATTGACTAGCTATAAAACCTTTTACATTTGTAATATATATATTGCTCCCGATTCCACAATAGAATACAAAGACTTAGAAAACTTACTAAATCAGATACCAAATCCAAGAATTATCGTTGGAGATTTCAATGCACATAACTTAATCTGGGGCAGTAAATCGACAAACCCAAGAGGATATATACTAGAGAAACTCATCGCCGACATTCCACTGAATTTTCTGAATAATGGAAGCCATACCAGATTTAACATATCTACCGGAGAAACCTCTGCTATCGACCTAAGCCTCTGTGACCCAGCACTATCTGCCAATTTATCATGGGAAGTTCTCTCGTACACCTACGGAAGTGACCACTTTCCAATTATGATCGAGAATCGTGCATCACCAGAAAAATTTTCACCAAAATTCATGCCTAAATGGAGAATTAATTCTGCAGACTGGACGTCCTTCAGAAATCAGATCGAGTTGAATATGGATAATTGCGATATTTCCAACGATATCCAGAAAAGTGTTTTGAACTTCAATGAAATCATCCTGGAAAGCGCCAGTCAGCACATTGGCCAAACAAAAACCATAAAAGGCCATACTCCTGTCCCCTGGTGGAATCAAGAATGTGAAAATGCTATCAGGGAAGCTAAAGCAGCTTCAAACAGATACAGGAAATACAAAACCCTCCAAAATCGAGTAGAGCTGAAGAAATACAAGGCAAAGGCACAACTTGTAATCAAACAATCCAAGAAAAAATCATGGCAGGAATATGTTTCTGGGATAAACTCCTCCACTCCAATAAGCCAAGTCTGGGCCAAAATAAGAAAAATGAATGGACTCCAGTCAAAAAGCACCATTCGTGGCATTAAACACAATGACCATTACTACTCATCCGCAATAGATATAGCCAATATTTTGGGCCAAACCTATCAAGAACATTCATCAACTTCAAACTTCACACGTGACTTTCTTACTTATAAAGCTCAAATCGAACAAACTCCCATCAGTTTTGAAGATACACTCGATAATCCATTAAATCTACCTATCACCATAGAAGAACTTGATAGCTCTTTAGACAAAATGAAAAATTCGTGTCCAGGTCCAGACAATATTCCAGTTATATTTCTCAAGTATCTCCCACCTTCAGCAAGATGGCACTTATTGAAACTGTTCAATAAAATATGGGAAGACAAAGTTTTTCCTTCCCTATGGTCTGAAGCTATTACTCTACCTTTTTTGAAAAGTAAAAAACCCAAACAAGAAGCTAGTTCGTACAGACCAATATCTCTAACTTGCTCAATGGGAAAATTGCTAGAGAAAATTGTCAATCAAAGACTCATGTGGTATCTAGAAACTAATAGACTCCTAATTAAAGAACAAACTGGATTTAGACCAAACTGCTCTACTCTAGATAATATTGTTGATTTGGAAAGTGAGATCAATGAGGCTTTTGCCACCAAACAGGTATGCGTGGCCATATTCTTTGATATATCAAAAGCATTTGATACCTGCTGGACTCGAAACATCTTGATGCAACTGCAAAGATGGAATATCTCCGGAAATTGCCTAGCTTATATAAACAACTTTCTTGCCAATAGAACATTCAAAGTTCGGGTCGATGACAAACTATCAGATGCCTATCGTCAAGCAAATGGAACCCCACAAGGCTCAGTTATCAGTCCTACTTTATTTTTGATTGCAATCAACAGCATTCTTGATAATTTGAAAAAACCACTGAAAGCGAGAATGTTCGCAGATGACCTAGTGGTATACATAAAGGGCAAAAATATAAAGACAATATCACCACTTATGCAACAATTTATCTCAAACTTGGAAATATGGTCACGTCAATCCGGCTTCAAATTTTCTGTCACCAAAACAACAGGTGTAGTATTTAACAGGAAACGTTCATACACTACTCCAAAACTGAAGCTCTACAACCAAAATATTAACTTTAAATCATCAGCAAAATTTCTAGGTATGATCTTCGATCACAAGCTCACCTGGAAAGATCACATAGAGAAGTTGGTCCAAACTTGTACGAAGCGTCTTAATTTGATGAAAAGCTTAGGAAATATAAACTGGGGATCAGACCAAGCAACGCTACTGCTTATATATAAAACGCTCATCAGATCAAAAATAGATTACGGCTCCATAGCTTATGCATCTGCCAGAGAATCTGTACTTCGCAAACTTGATGTTATCCACAACACAGCATTGAGAATTGCTTCAGGCTCGTTTAGAACATCCCCTAACACCAGTATCCATAGTCTTCTAGGCGAACCACCGTTAAGCTACAGACGTTCTATACTGAGCTTGAATTATGCGGCTGCTATATCCACCAATGTCGAAAAACCAGTTTACAATAACACATTCAACAATAAATACAAGGACCTTTTTGATAAAAAACCGCATCTATCTAAGCCGTTTTTTGCTCGAGTTAAAGACTTTTTTCAAAAATTCAATTTGGAGCTCCCGACAACGTTTCCATCCACTGTCGATCATCCAGCTCCTTGGACAATCTCCATTCCGCACTGCCATACCAACCTGACTGGACTTGATAGGGATATAAATCGCCATGAAATCGTCACTGAACTCAACAGAACACTGCATGATTACAGCGATTTTAATTTAGTCTACACGGATGCTTCGAAATCACAGGCTGGAGTGGGTGCAGCGATAGTGACTCCAACCGAATATTACAGCATAAAATTCTCCCCTCTCACTAGCATCTTCACGGCAGAACTATATGCTATCTTCCACGCTCTCAAATTAATTACTTCCTTTCCAAATCCCAAAACCCTAATTTTAACTGATTCCTTAAGTAGTATATATTCCTTGAAACACATCTATCCCAAGCACCCAATACTACAATCAATTAAGTCACAGCTTCATAAAATCCAGAACGACAAAAAATCAGTCGACTTCATATGGATTCCTGCTCACATTGGTATCAGAGGCAACGAAGAAGCGGATTTACGTGCGCGTAATGCGATAAATAATGTTAATGCCGAACTTATACAGGAGTGCGTGATAAGTGATGTGAGAACGCTTATTCGGGAGAAAGTTCGCAACAACTGGCAACAAATCTGGCAGCGATCGCAAGACAAACTTCGCGAAGTTAAGTCAACAGTGACATTGTGGAAGCATCCAATCACTACGCGCAAAATACAAGTGATTCTTACTAGACTTAGGGTAGGGCATTGCAAATTTACTCATTCTTATCTTTTCAATAAAGACAGTGTTCCCCTTTGTAATGTATGTCAAGAACATTTAACAGTGAAACATGTCCTGATTAATTGCACTAAGTATGACACACACCGAATAAAACATAGACTACCTTCAGATTTAAACTTACTCTTAGGTGAAAACTGCCCAGTTGAAAAGCTGATGGGGTTCTTAAAGGACATTAATCTACTGAACAAAATTTAATATTGTACATTGTTTTACACCGCTAATCACCTCGAGTGGAAGCGGGTTAGTTTGAATAAAAAAAAAAAAAAAAAAAAAATTCTCTCTGAAGGCAGATGCCATAGATAGCTAGGTAGTCTCTACACTCTTATCTTTATTATGTTAACATAAACAATCACTAAGAGTTAATTTTTGTTTAGGCTATGATAGTGTGATTGATATGCCCTTTAAGAATAAAATATCTATCAAATGATGTTTCTAACATGTTTGTTCTTGAAAAAGAAATATACCTGTACCCACATTCTTACATGAATGAAAAAATAAATTGACTTGAAATATTTTTTTCATTACTCAAGGATTTAAACTCTCCTATATATTTACCCACATTTCACCATTATGTGAGTTTTTTCATGTAAATATTCAAGGAATGAACATTGACATTTTGCGCCTACCTATATCATCCATCTCTATAGAAGTAGGTAGGTATATTATTTTTTTAAACAAACCATTCAAAAAAGTATTTGTAAACCCATTTTCAACTGCTTTTAGTTATGTAAGGCACTGTTTCGTAGACTTCCTTGGTTTTTCATGCATATTAAATATGTTTTACATTTGTTTTTGTTCATCAGCTGATTTTACAGACAATTTAAGTTACGTTGATTGCTACCCGATTGCTAGTGGCGCTAGTTTTATGACGTAAAAGTGCATCTTGACAGCAACCAGCAATTGCGACGCGACCGCGACGCGATTACCTTACAGAATATCAAATTTTGGGACTGATTGCGCGACCGTTGTGCAACGGTTGCTAGTTGCAAAATAATTGTTGTTTTTACAGAATAAGCCTGCGGATCATAGATATTTGCGAAAGTACGACGTCATTCTCTTCGGATTGGTGTTTGAGATAAGATGGCGGATGGTTAAATTTTGTGCTTATATTTTCACTAAAATAAATGTAATCACACATGTGAAATGAAAATAAGTAATTTCTTTAAAATCTCTGTATCTTATATAATTATACCAAATCAATATTTTAGTGATTCTTAGTGACTGTCATCATGCCTATTTGACAGTTCAGATTTTAAAATGCAAAATTTTTCAAAATTCACCCAATTAAGGAGCATATTGAATATTATAATCAGATTCCTCGACAAATTCTGCATATTTTCAATAGAACAAGTTCAAGTTAAACTCTTCGAATAAGGGGTGGGGGAGTGTGGGAACCTTGATACGAAAAAACGCCTGTAACTCCGGTTCTGCTTGACAGATTTTGATAAACTTTATAGTGTTTGGAAGAGCTTCAGCTGTCAGGGGCCATCCATAAAGTACGTCACACGTTAATGGGGAGGGAGGGTATCACCGAAGTGTGACATCGTGTGACAAGGAGCATGAGGAGGTCAATAGTTTTGTGACGTCACATGTTAAAATTTAAAATACTTAAAGTTTTGGAACTTTAGTTCTTTACGTCAGGTTATGTTTGAGCGACCGAGGGTCGCGACGCAAAACATCTGACCGTTAAGTTATGTTACGTTGCTTCGTTATGTACCTTGCTTGCGTGCGTGTTCTTTCTCCTGAGTCTCTCTCTCGTTTACGAAGCAGCGATTCATATGCTCCGGCTGGGAATCGAGCCCAGGCCGCCCGCGTGGAAGGCGAGTATTCTACCACTGAACCACCGATGCTATATTAAAATTCCATGCAAAACTGGTATTCGCAGTGCTGGTGATCTACTTGAATTTGTTCGGATGAGTTTTCACTGTTATTGCCATAATTTTTTTTGTGCGATTGATCTTTTTTGTTTATTTACAGCATCGGTTGTCAGGACGGTAGGTTGTGTTTACTGGTTTCTAAGTTTAACACGTCGGTAAGTGATTTACTTACCATTCAGACGCCGAAAAGTAATAAATAGCATTCCACCAAAATGCGAAATATATTTTAAACTGATCGAGCTTTTGACATATCGTTCATTTCGAGGAAATTTAAATTATTTTATTCGGAATTTATTTCAATACGATCGCGCAAAAAATGGTATAAGCATCTCGAACGTTGAGGGTAATTACAACGTTTGCATGTAGATTCCTTTCGTAAAATTGGACAAAATGATATGAGGATTGAGGGGTCTAGCACATTTACTTTTCGAAATACAGGTTGTTGAAATTTTGGAAACTTGAATGTTTTAATTCGATAACTTTAAAATGAATAGATAAATTGATTTGACATTTGGCAGGTTGTTTTTAAATGGAAAAGGGCATATTTTGATAAAAATAGTAGTTTGTGCAACTAGTGTGGATATGATGGCCATATCGCACGAGGACGAAGTTTGAACACGTGCGACATGGGCAATCCACACGAATCGAACAGCATATTTTCTCTACGACCCACTTAAGAAAGAATCTAGAAAATAAAAATTTCTGTAAACTGTAATATAACTTCAAATTAAAAATTTAACTATTCAATTTTATGTTTCCACTTATTTTTCCTTGGTAAACGTACAGTTCTTGAATGTCCAATTTGCATAATGCTACGGTTTCCCTTTTTAAATATACGATGCTGTTATAAGTAGATGTTGCCAGTCGGACTCCCCCATGAAGGGTACCCTACCATAATCTATAATAATGAATGTTCTGCTAAATATTTCAAACGTCTACCTGTTGTCGTTATTAATATCAAGCAGAATAATTATTCAAAAATAAAATTAATAATAAAAAAAAACTTCTTCACGGGGAATCGAACCCGGGTCTACCGCGTGAGAGTCTGGTTTGCTTACTACTCGACCACCAAGGAATATGCAAATTGTTTATCTATAACGTCAGATGTATTACACAATTTTTGCTTAAAAGGAACTGAAGTTCCTACCGTGTGTCCCGCGACACGTTCTACCTTTTTTTATCTTTTATTAATATAATTAATCGTTTATTTTTTTCAAACATTTGTTTTCCCGATTTTATGAAATGTTGGACTTTCTTTTGTTTTTATTAATTTATTATGTGAAAAAAATAAGTGAAAAATGAAAATAGCTGTTTTCTCACGATTATATTATTTGAATACATGCATACATTTAAAAAATTTGTGACGTCACATCAGGAGGGGGAGGTTATAAAAATGTGACAACCTGTGAAAATGACGGGGGGAAGGGGTTCAAACGTCCTAAAATTCGTGTGACGCCCCTCAATATGATGAGAGTACTGTAATAATATCAAATTTTGAAGGTAGTTATTTTGTACCGAAAATGTGTATTACTTTACTAATAACAGTAAAAGTTTGATCGCTCTTTGTTCGACAGTTTTGTATAGTTTGACAAACTGTTTATATTCGATATTTCCACATTATACTTGATATACCTTTTGAATATTTCCACAAAACTCAATTTCAACCCTTATTACACCAGCGGTTAGAATGGTGGTTTGTTTACTGTTTGTTTCTGAAGCTTACAGCACCTATTTGCTAACATTGCAATTCAAATTTAATGAGCAGAGTCGAAATTATTGAAAGTTTCAGTTTAATCAATAAGACAAGAAAGTTGCTGGAAATTATTATTCAAGGTATACAAAGCTCTGCTGAATTATGAAACAATTCCATTATTTTGCAAACGATTTACTCTTCCTACCTATAATCCAGAAATAGTTCGACTTTTCAATCCAAATGATGATTTTCCGAATAATATAAAAACACAGTGGCGTCGCCACTTTTATCTGGTTATTGTTAGTTTTTTTTTTAACAAAACGTGGGTCTTGACTCTTGTGATACATTATTTGATAGATTTTTCAATAATATTCTGTTCAGCATAGTTGATCAATAATTATGTTTCCTGGTTGTATCTTATTTTTCATTCCAGGAATATATTATCACTGTTAAAATAAGTTGGGAATTTTGGAACCGTTGACAATACCTACTTGATTATGGAATATGTTTGCACTACCAGCACACAAACACTAAGGCTACGTACACATGAGGGCGTTAGACACCGCGTTGAGCAAGCGTTGGCAAATTGTGAAACCGTACACATGAGGGCGTTGGACGCCGAGTCGAGTGCACGTTGGCTCACAGCGCAAGACACGGCATCCGTCAGTTGGACCAGCGTACTCAGTGCGAACACATGGAGTTAGAGGAGTTTACCTGTTTTTGGTTATTGTACCGTAGATACAAGGCTCGGCAAAGGAGACAAAGACGATGGTGGGCTCATCCCCTAATAGATGACCGGTTAACCATGGGTTCATTTGTGACGCTATACCCAAAATTAAGGGAATACCCCAATAAGTTTTTCAACTACTTCCGTATGAGTATAAGTTCATTTTATGAACTATTATCTTAAGTCACCGATGACATATTACCTTGTGAATATCACACAATTCACGTCAAAACCGAGCAAAAGCGCGCGCTCGACTGAGCACATGTGTACGTTCTAATGCCCAGTATAGTAACTCGAAGCGCGCTGCAAGCGTAGCGGTTGAAGTGAAAACTACAAGCGTCGCGTTTTGGCGACGTTGATTCAAAGCGCGCGTTTGGATGTGTACGATCCCATTTGTTTCTATGTATTTGGCTAACGCGCGTTTGACAAACGAGCGCTCAACGCGGCGTCTAACGCCCTCATGTGTACAAGGCCTTAGAGCGCTTCCAGACGAGACACTAAGGTGGATCGAAAAATGTAGTAAATTTATAAAAGTTTTTTATTGCTATCGGCCCAACTGGTAAACGTTGCTAAGCCCAATTATGCGTGTTTTAAAAAAAAAATCATTTTTTTTATTTCTTGAGGTGCCCCCACCCACATTAAAAAAAATTTATTTTTTTTTTAATTTTTTTGCCCTAATAGAAAAAGCTTTAGGCTCGTCTAAAAAGCACCTAGATAAAAACTTGAGCATGTATGAGCATTTTTCCAGGTGCCCCAAATAAAAATCGAGTTTTCAAATTTTCCTATTTTACTAAGTTTGTAACATTATCATGAAAATGAACGAAAAAATCATCATTCTAGCTGATATAATAAACTAAATACGAATATGTTGAAATAAAATGATAGAATAAAACATAAAATAATCATTTAAATCTAAACTCTGCTTTTGTATTAAAATTTTTCATTATGGTTCTTGACTCAAGCCTGGATCTTATGAATCCGTCTCTTCTTTCTTGTCTACAAACAAGCGAAGCAGCCTCGGTTACCAATTTTACACTCCTTTTGGTTCCTTGTGTGTGGCATGGAAAGCTAGATAAGTATGGAAATTTCGTTGAGAGGTTCTCATCTGATACAAAACTTTCTAAGTCTTCATCCAAGATGTTTTTTAAAACTGAAGGATCTAATAGCTTGTTTATTTCAGCCCAATTAATTGAATCTATGTAATCGTTGGCTTCCATATTTATTTTAGGTACACGAAAATGTCTGACAGAAGAATTTTGATTCATCTATTTAGCAGAAATTACTCTACAGACAGCTAATCTTTGAATAATAACTCTATCGTCATACAACATAGCTAGGAGCAAATTCTCCATGTGTGCAAAAGTCCATTTCTTTGAATAACAACGTCAACTGTTTTCCTAAGCCAATCCGGCATATATCTTGAGTATACGATCATCCTCCATAGGTGTTTAGGACCTTCGATGCACAATGGCTTTACTTTGATAATAAACCATATTGGGCCATATACTTTCATAATATAAGTAACCAAATGTACCAAGTTTTCGGAAGGCTTTTCAGTTGCCACATGAAGACGAAGGATTCGGTTTGCACTCGTCAGCCATCTAGAATGCACCACCGGTCCAGGTTAAATAGCAGCTAAATCTTGACAGCATTCTCCTGAGGACACAGCTTTCATAATATCCAACAAATAACGCTGATCTGTACTCAAAATATTCCTATCTACATCTGGAAATGGATTTGCCTCGATCTTCTCGAACTTAGTGATAGGAAGCGTGTGACAAGTTTGTAGTGATTTACCAACAGCACCAAAAAATGCTTTAGATCCCTGAGTTAATCCGTCAAGCTGAACCAAAAGATGACGTAAAGGCAGTTCGTTAAGATGTAACATACAAATAAAACATTGAAGGGGACGACTCAGCTGGGCTTCTAGAAGAGTTATTACACCTTTTTTTGCACCAGTATTGACGACCGTTTCGCATCCGACTGCAATGAGTGATATTCCTTCATCGTTGAAAAACGTTAATATTTCATTTCTAATGCTAGTCGCAGATCCAGACGGAACAGCCAAATGCCCAAGGTAAATAAAATTTGGTTCCTGTATTAAGGAAATATGTTCTTCTTTGACAGTACTACCGTAATACTCATCGCCTTTTTTAGTTTGTGTTCTAGTATTATCCTTCCGTCCGTCGAAATAGAGACCTTCACTGATGCAGCTACATTTGCTTGTAGTTTTTCCCTGTGTTTCTGACGTTCTCTACGAACTTATTTATTCAATCAATCAATTACATTGTCGTCTAAAGTATCTAAATCACTAAACTTCAAACTAACTTTACTCATTTGATGGATAGATTAATTTAATAATTTTCCACCCCTATCTTTTGACAACCCGAAAAGAAAAAAAAGTCACTTGGAATGTAAGTACCTATAGGGCACCCGAGGGAGAAAAAAAAATTGTAAGAAAAACATTACGTCACCATGCCATGGCCCGTGATGGGTGGGGCACCTAAAGAATATGCTTGAATAATTTTTTTTTCAAGTAAAATCCTTGTCTGTCTGTTTAAAATATCATGCCACCAAGGCCGTGAAAAAAAATTGAAAAAAAAATAAAACAAATTTTGAGTGGGTGGGGCGCCTGAAAAAAATTTTTGAAATGTTCTTTGTTTTGTTCTTTCTTCTTCTATGAGGGTTTAGCAACTTTTGCAACCTAGGCCAACCTAAAAAAAAATATAAAATAATTTCGATCCACCCTACGAGACACTTAGTGGCCGGCCACTATTGTCTGAAAAGACTCGCGCGGGTGAAAATACAATTATACAGGGTGGAAACCACTTATGGAATAAAATTCTTTATGTCATTATTTTATAAAATTATAAAAAATGCCGAGACACGTCAACTTTTGAATTGAGCTGTGCGTTATGTAAACATAAATGTAAATGTACAGGGTGATTCACGCAAGTATGCCATAGTCAGTGTTTTTTTTAACCCTTTAACGGTTTTTGGTACATTTATGTACCACTCGCTATTACACGCTATCTAGTATTTACTCTACAATGTTACATCAACCTGAAGTTGCCTTTCTATATTCTGAACGTTTTCTGATAGAAGTAGTGAACCTCAGCATTATGTGGCGCCTCCAAGAATGGATCATCTGTTTAGCTGTCAAAATAAGGTACGTATAGGTACCAGTGAATATTTGAAAGCAAAACCGACGATTTATACCAACTTTGTGTGGTTTTAAATGAAACTAACTGTTTCTGAATGACTCCACATTCAGAAACAGTTAGTTTCATTTAAAACCATATAATGAGTAGATTCCACGAAGTGAGGGTATATACAGTTAACTCAACCAACTTTGTGAGTTTTTATATTGTTTATGTGAGATATATCACTTGGAGATGTGAGAATCATATTGTTTACATACCTTATTTATAAATTCTACGTATGATTTGATCACTATTTCGTTTTCTACCACTTATTGTACGTTTTTAGTGTACAGGTTAGAAATAGCGCGAAAACGTCGTCCATTGTTTTTATTTCTACGTTCTCTACATGAAATTTACTAGAGAATACATATTATATTTCTTCCTATGTTTGTCAAATAGAGTGTTGGTTTATTGGCTAGGATAATTTTTTCATTGCAAAATATGGTACAGATATGAACCAGAGAACATATCGTGTTTATAAAAAAGATATTGTTGAGTTCATTTGGAATCAATAGTTTTTGTAAATTTTAGGAGAAAATGATAAATATAAATGGTTACAGATTAGATAATAATGTCTTTCCAGATATTTTATTAGATTTGAGTGCTCGGAATGCTCCTAATTATTTGTTTATAAATTTTTTAACTTTATGTTTGCAATATTTTTATTTTATGTTATATCTGTTTTTGTTTTGTTTATTCAGTTTTGTTTATTTTTTAAGTTGATATGAATAAATTTCTCGATAATTTGCAGTTTTTATAATCGCATTCATTGAATTAAGTAAATATGCTACACACAATTTTTAATTGCAGGAACGCTCTTTGGTGCAAATATGTACCACCCAAAATCTTCCAATCTAAATGACATTTTCTCAATACATTTTGTTTAACTATTGCCCTATTAGTTAATATAACCTAATAGGTTAACTTTAACTAGGTCCCCAGAGTTCTGCCCGTTAAAGGGTTTTAATGAAACACCCTGTATATTTGCATATTTTTGAAATCCTCTTAATGAACCGATTCCAACAAACTAAATAATGTATGGTCAATTATGAATTATACAGGGCGAAGTTTTTATTTTTACAGTTATTAAACACATACATAAAATACCGGATGAATTTGATTTTAATACATTCAAATAAATGCTCAAAATGTTCTCCACCTAGTTGTTGGCAATAGCACATTCTCCTATAGAACTCCTCCGTAACTTTGTTTAAAGTTTGAGGTGAAATATTCTGTAGTTATTCTGTCTTTGAGGTCTACAATGCTAGTTGGTTGTGTTGCACATACTTTGTTTTTGAGATAACCCCACAGAAAAAAATCTAACGGCGTGAGGTCTAGCGATCTAGCTGGCCTCTCAATAGTACCTCTCCGTCCAATCTATTCACTGGGGAAGATTTCATCTAAATAAGTTCTTACCATTAAAGCATAATGGGGTCTTGCCCCGTCTTGCTGGAACCAAACATTTTCATTCGGTAAGCTAGGATCTATTGCGTTGGGATATAAGTTTGCCAACGCAGAAATAATTTCATTTCTATGTTTATTTGAATATTTTTCAGCTGTCAAACTTCCATCTATAGATATAGGACCAATAGGGTACTGAGTATGTGTCTCACGCATCCAATTAGGATTCTCTGCTGACCAATATCTACAGTTTTGTTGGTTTGCCTCTTCATTCAATGTGAATGAGATTTGTCAGAAAAAAAAAATGGTACCAAGAGCCATTTCATATCTGTTCAGCTTATTTATCAATCTTTCGCAGGAATCCATTCTACGATCTGGATCGTCTTCTGTTAACTCCTGCACAAAAGTTGATTTGTGGGGATGAAGTTTTCCTTTATGAAGACATCTTAGAACAGTTGTATGACTATCATTATTTTCACGGGCAATTTGACGTGTACTTGGAGTTGGATTCTCTTCAACACTTAACAAAATATCCACTTCCACATCATCTTCAACGAAGTGTGGTTTTCTTTTCAATAGTTTGACATGTCCAAGTTCTCTGAATTTTGCATGAATTTTAGACACAGTACTTTGTGAAATATTAGGCAATTGGGGATACCTGTGATTAAATAAGTTTGCCACTCCAACTTGACTTATCCCCGTACCCGATCATCATTAAAATCTCAATTCGGTGAGTCTCAGTTGAATATTCCATTGTTATATCGACAAGGAAAGAGTATTTGACAAAGATTTTCCTTTTCCAGTATAAACTGTCAACACAACAACAACTGACAGAATAAAGAACAATTCACATTATTTACCGATTTTGTTTAATTATTGGCGTTTTTAGGCAATTTGTAAGTATTTATGATAAAATTCATGGGCGTAGCAGGTTTTGTTTAATATACAAATACGTCTAATAATTAGTACCTAAGTTTAGATTTTTGATAAATCCATATTTAGCTAATTTAAAAAAGTACCAATATTTCGAGTGTAATAAATTACACTTGCCCTACATAGTGGTGTTTTTTATTTTTTCCACCTTCCTCCCAGCGTGGAATATTGAAAAATTTCGAAAAAAAAAGTTTTTCAATTTTTTTTCCAATTTGGAAAATCAGTAGGTACAATGGTAAATTTTTTTTATATTAATCTACATACTTCAAGGTGCTGATAAAAAGAATCAGCCGTATTGCTAATTACTTGTACTTCTGGTCTTAAATGACCCCTACCGACTGGCCTATCAATGGAATTGTTTGTTATTCAATAATTTGATAAGATCCTGACATACAATACATATTTCTTTTCTTCACGTGAAACTAATTTCATAATTTTTCTTGCCGTGAAATAATTAGTTTCCTATTTCAAATGAATATTTCATACTGCAATTCTCATAAATATTATCAATCTTTCTTGTCGATGAAAATGATTAGTTATGATTGTGTTTGAGGTTGAATCTCCATATTATTTGCTACAAATAATTCTTTTATCTCCAGAATCAACTTCTTAACATTATTTTGTTTGATATGAGTATTAATCCTGGAACTCTGTTTAGGGGATTTTTCTCCAGTTGACCGATAATAAGTAAAAACTCTCCCAATTAATTGTTATTTTCCCCAGAGAAAAGTGAAAACAATTAACAAAATGCGTGGAAAAATTCCCTTATATTGTTATCGACGTCGGATTAGGCGTTCGGCACAAAGGGAAAGTTCTTTCAGACCCTTTCAGTAAGGGAAAAGTGGACTTTATCCTGGGATTTTCCTTGTTTAATCTTCTTTAGTTCACTCCAACGGAATTTTCTTGAACATTTCCCTCCGCCTCAAGGTCTTGCCATTGCCATTATCATTTTTGAATTGGTTTTAGTGAATTATCTCCGAATAGGTTTATTTTCATCCGAAAATATTGTTCCAGCTTACGTTCCAATTGAAAATAACAAAACAATTCAATTGGATTATTCTAAGAAAATTTTAGTGACCTATTCATATTTCGGAAATACTGTGGTATGAAATGAGGAATGTTATTGAACCCTACGTCCATTTCATACGTTCCAGGGGTGCGATTTTCGAAACCATTCGGGAATAAATCGTATACGAAAAATAGCCATTTTCTTATGAAATTTAAATAACCTAATTTTCGACATGCTCAAACGGTAATCGTATACGAACACTTTCGTATGGCTTGTTTCGAGTGGGTTTAATCCATTCGAATAAATGTTTTCGTGTACTAGTCCAATAAATAAAGGAAAAAAGTTAACATTAATGACGCCCTATTTCCATCTTCCGGTTGGAAGTTGCATTTGGTACCCCATTAAACATGAGACAGAGTTCTGCATGAAAACGCGTGCGAGGGCGGAGAAAATGGCCCCAAAAGACCAGAAAAATAGGTTTTCAGCCAAGATCTCCTAAAATATGGCAGTTAGAGATTTTTGGTTCAGATAAAAATTAAAGTTCAGTTAATTTTCTACAAAAACGGTCCTCATGATTTTTCTCGAAAATTTGACCGGTTTCGAGAAAAACGGCACCAAGCGCACCTCGAATAATGAGCTTCTGTGCTATATATCGGAGAGCACAGTCCACAGTCTGTGAATTGAGTCACGCTTGAATCTTTTGGCCATATCGGAACACGGGTCAAACTTTCTACTCCCGGCCAATTTTGACCTCGCCAGGAATTTGTTCCTATTTTTTTTGTATTGCACTAATTTCCTCAAAATTTTCTTGATTATGGGTCCTCATAAGGTCCTTTGTCATCCCTTAAATTTGTATACCCTAACTTTTTTCAATTTTCATTTAATCGTTGTTTATTGAATCCCAAATTCTTGCTGTTTTTGGAGCGCGGGGAAATTTTGTGAACGACCATCAATTAAAAATTTATACATGATCCGATTGGTCTCTATGATACATCATTTGAAAGCTAAGAATGTCTACTTTTCGATTGTGCAATTTCTTTTTTTGACGAAGTCGTCCATTTTCCAATAAAATTAGAAAACGCGGGCTCAAGGAAAAAACGCACTTTTTTTGGTGGTTTTTTTCTCCCTGATCATTATTTCTAACATTTTAACACCTTAACTAGCGTAACAGGGGAGTTCCCACCTTTCGATCGATGTATATAAGTCATACCTCTGATACCCCGGAGAAAACCAGTATATCTAAATGTATACGCTATAATTTATTACTTTCGTTCCTCCGTCGTTCGCCGTGCGTGTGCTCTACGTGCCGTGTCGTCTGCTACAAACCATGCGACCACGCTTGGAGGCATAAATGTGTTTGTTTTCTGTCATTATTTTGATAAATATTATTGTCAATTATAGAGAGAAAAGTCATAAAAGTGAAGAATATTGAATAAATATTGACGTTTTTCGTTAAAATTAACTCACCAACCCAAAACATAGGAAGTGAAGATTCAAATCTTGTAAAATTGGAGCAAAAGGTGAGAATTTGTTCATGTTTTTTTTATTCAAGAACATTTGTTTACCAGAAAAATGGGGATGGAACCGTGCAGAGGATATACGCATGCCGGTCCAAACCATTAAACAGCCAGCGCTTCCGGCAATCTTAAAAATGGTATTTTGTCAATGTAAGAAAGAATGTACGGGAACATGCTTATGCAAGAAAGCAGGGTTACCTTGCTCATCTATTTGTGGTTCGTGTGAGTCACGCCAGTGTTCGAATTATAAAGACAGCGATAATATTTTATGCCAAGAGGTAGAATTAGTGGAAACTGAAGACTCAGAAGAAGTTGTTGACGGGGTAGAGCTAGAGGGAGCTCTAGACCCAGAAGAAGTTCTTGACCAATCAGATGATGACTGGTGACGAACAGATTTATGTCATAATTGCAATGTATTTTTATATACTTTTTTCATCAATTCACGGACAACTAACCCGTGAATCTCTTATACTTTTGTGAAAAATTTTCTATGTAATATTTTAGTCTATAATGTATTATTCTTGTATCAATATATTGGGTTCTCCCGTTGATAAATAAATAAATAAATCAAAAATATATATATTTTTCTATAATAAATGAAACATGAAGAACGTTTATAACTCGTTATTTCGAAAACCTCAATCAAAAAAAATTTGCAAAAATTTGCGGAGAATCTGCAAGAAATTGTTGCTGAGTATTATGGGTAAATATTCTTTACTCTTGAGGCATTTTCAGTTTTCCTTACCAAAAAACTAATGAACTAAGTATTTTGCCACATGTGCAAAGCTGATTGTTGCTAGATTCAGGTCCACTGGTGAGGTCCATCTCGCTAGAATTAATTTACCTAGATCCAATTATTGCAGGTTCTTGCCTAACTAACCAATTAAATTTGGTGGTAAACCAAGCCAGTCCGCTGGGCTTTGTTACCTTATTAATCTTGAGAAAGATAAATCAATATTGGCAAAACTAGAAAAACAGAAAAAGCTATCTTAGGGAGCCACTAATTTTCTTTCCTGAAAGGAAATTAGATAGGAAATGAAATCTAAAGGTCAGCTAACTTTCAATTTGTTAAAAAAAAAGAACTTAAAGTTTCTGTATAATAAATAATACTATCAAGATAAAAAAATGTATATAATTTAAATATTGATATTACAAAAAAGATGGGTTAATAACTTTTGTTTCTGAAGATAAAGTTGTACTGTAACTATTGATGTAGGTACTACTAATGTATTTATATGGACTGTTCACTCCATGGAACTGTATGCAGGAAACTTTATGCAGGAAACTTGTTACTCCGAAGGGACTTGTATCCCAAAGAACTTTCATTTTAGGAAACTGTATTATGTATTCCATAAACTGTTTGTTTGATACAGTAAATTGTATCCCAGGAACTTGTTAGGTACTCCAAGAAATTGTATCCCAAGAACTGTATTCCAGAAAACTGTGCTCCAAGAAACCAATTTGAAACCAAATTGTTGATTGACGTTGGGCGCCAATGACACACTGTTCAAGTTGAGCGTCAATGAAATAAAAGTTGCTCAATTTCGCAAATGGAATCCGGATGTTGAATAACCAAAGAAAAATGAAAGTGAATAATGCAGGTACTTGCATAACTAACCTATTAAATTTGGAGGTAAACTCAGCCAGCTCGCAGGGCTTTGTTACCTAATTAATATTGGCAAAACTAGGAAAAAAGCTATTTTAGGGCGCCACTAATTTTCTTTTCTAGGAGAAAATTAGAAAGAAAATCAAATTTAATGGTTAGCTAACTTTTAATCTGTTTAAAAAAAAGAACTTAAAGTTCCTGTATAATGAATAAAACTAGCAGAGTTAAAAAAAACTCCGGACTCAGGACAAATATTTTGCGTCGCAACCTCCGGTCGCTTAAACCTAACCTGACGTGAAGAACTAAAGTTCTAAAAATGTATATGATTATGGTTTTTAAGTTCCACATAAAAAAAGGGTTAGTGGCAAATAAAAAAGATACTTATCAAACATACAATTGTTTGATGATGAAGATGACGTTGATAATGAACATGATATTGTAGATGAAGATGGTATTAATGATGAAGATGTCGATGTAGGTACTACGGACTGTCTAGAGGAACCGGTATTTAGAAAGCTTCCTGTTAAACAGGAACTGTTTGTCCCACAGGTACTTGTCTGTCACTCAGGAACTTGTTAGGTACTCCAAGAAATTGTCTCCCAAGAACTGTGTTCCAGGAAAAACTGCAAAACAGTGCAAGTCATCAAAGTTACATTTTTCGAAAGATAACTGATATGAAAGTGAAAAGGAGCCAAACGTTACACCCATGCTCAATCCTTCGAGAGATGGGATGGAATCAAAGGATGCAGCCTTGCCAGGATGACCCTGGGCGATCCTGGGAAGCTGGCGTCGAAGAGATATTTGGCGATAACCAGGAAAAA
>CAJUYG010003152.1:0-23689 GCA_910591675.1 Galerucella calmariensis
AAGGTACGGTTCTGGGCCCTGTTTTATTTAGTATCTATTTAAATAACCTATTTGTGGTTCAAAGTAACAGTAAAATCATCAGTTTTGCAGACGATACAGTTCTGATATACAGTGATCAGAATTGGTACGATTTAAAGTTAAAAATTGAAAATGATTTAATTTGTATAAAACAGTGGTTTGATTTTAGGCTTCTTTCAATCAATTATAAAAAAACTGTTTACCTGCCTTTTGCATCCCTAGAGCCAGATCTTCCGAACTACACCATTAATGTCCAAAAAAATACCAATATTCAACCTGCAAAACAAATAAAATATTTAGGAATTATGATAGACCCACATCTTAGATGGGATAATCATATTAACTACTTAGCTCAAAAATTGAGGTGTATATTCTATAAATTTAAACATATCTCATATCATCTACAATATAAACAAAAACTAATGGTTTATCGAAGTTTAGATGAATCTCACCTAATTTACGGTCTAATCAGCTGGGGTGGAGTGGCGAAGACTTACTGTAACATTCTCCAGGTTTCGCAAAAAAGATTCCTCAAAATCCTTCTTGAAAAAACAGGAAGATATAACAGTGAACTTTTATATACTGAAACGAAAATATTAGACGTTAGACAATTATATTTAAAAAAAGCGGTATTAAAACAACATAAACTTAAATCAAATCTGCAAATTCAAACTCACAATTATGCGACAAGAAACAAATATACTTACCTGAATCCAGCAATGAAAAAAACAGCTGGACAAAGAAGCTTTTTGTTTCTTGGACCTAAGCTATATAATGCTATACCCAACAAATAAAATGTGAATCTTCTGTAAAGGTACTAACTCTAAAACTCCATGAATATATTTCCAAAACAAATAGACACGCTATTCACAATCTTATCGAAAATAATGATTAATTATGTTTCTATCAATTTCTATTCTATTCTATTAATCTTTTTCTATTTTATTAATCTTCAATTACATTATAAATTTCTATTAATTATTATGTATTACATATTATTATTTACTTGTCACCTAGTATAAGTCTTATAGTATAGTATTATTTCCTTGCAAACAAGCCTTATAGGTTTCGCAAGTGTATGTATTTATTTATTTCACATAACGTCGTTTTGTTTATCTTATGTATTTATGTATCTATGTATTTTTTTTTGAATTATGTGTAAATAAATAAATTATTATTATTATTATTATTATGAGCGGAAATACGTCGAGGCATTGACACATAAACTACCTGATACACTAAGAAAAGTAACACTACACTAAGAAAAATAGTAGTGTTGATGAACATCCCTCCCAATTAGGTCTAAAGAATTTTTTTTAACCACCAACATAAGAACACCTTATTATTCATCCCATGTGTGTAACGAGAAGTAGCTCATTTTCAACCTTATCTTAAAATAATACACGGTGAACTGAGGGGAATGTACGGAAGTGACGGCTTGACAGTGACAGATAAACTAATTAATTCACGCATGTGCACACAAATTTGCGATCACGAAAACTACTTTCTTTCGCCTCTTATTAGATGGTGTACTCTGTGGCCAAACTGAGATCTTGATTCGTCTTCGTAATCTTGATGTAAATAACGCGGTCGACGATTCGATACTCAAATCATTGTTCCTTAAGCAGTTGCCCGAGCAGCGTCGAAGCATAGTAATGTCTAACACGGCAACTTTAGACGCCATGGCCGATCTAGCTGACCAGCTAACGGACATTTCTAACGCGTTTTCCGGTAATTCTTAAATTAGTTTCGTCAATTCTGAGCTGTCAGCTTAACAGGCACAAATCCAGTCACTAATAGAGTCTGTTGAAGAACTCACACTTAAGGTGGACGCGATGAAACGTAAATCGCGCTCTGGATCTAGGTCCAGACGCAATCCTCAAACGCGAAGTGAATCAAGGGACAAGGAGGTTGTGCTATGCACACCAATTCCCTGATAACCCTACATCGTGTCGAAGCTGGTGCGAGAAATACGCGAACTTCAAAGAAAAAAAACTAGTAATACCTCCCCACGCGGAGACAGTGGCGAAGAGTACACATGTAACTTGTCGTCTCCATATTCGTGATAGGAAAACCGGGCAATATTTCTTAGTCGATACAGGGGCTGACATTTCGTTAGTTCCCGCTGGCACAAAAATCATGCTCGCACCCGCCAAACTCGTACTCGTACCGAGAACTAGACTTACGCCGACCCATCAAGTGGAATTTTTGCATCGCGGCCGTTCCTTGTGCTATAATCGGAGTAGATCTTCTTAGCCACTACGGGATGATTGTCGATTTAAAAAAGCGCCGAGTTATCGATTCAGCAACCGGCAGTTTTTTGCTCGGAAACTTCAGTTCCGCGTCAATACAATAAATTCATAGCTTCAATCCGAACAATTCAATTTCACACCTATTAAAGAAATTTCCGAAAGTTACCGGTGAGCAGACTCTGTCATTCCCGGAAAATCGAAGTGTATTTCACCATATCATAACTAAAGCTCTAGTCGAGGCGGGTCGTCTCCTCACTTACACGATTGCTCGGCAAATCTAGGTGGCGAGACAGTATTTTCGTCCTTGGACCTACAAAAGGCATACCATCAAATTCCAATGGCTCCCGAGGACATCGAAAAATCCGCCATTATAACCCCACCATAGATTACGTATTCATCTACATTGACGACCATGGGGCAGTTTAGAGGCAGTTTTACAAATGCCATAGGAATTCCAACTCCGCTTGAACGTGGATAAATGTGTTTTCGGCGTACCGGAATTTAAATTCTTAGCCTACATGATCAACTCTGAGGGCACTCTACCTACAGCCGAAAATATTGAGGCAATACATAGGTTCTAGAAGCCGAAAACAGTTGCATCATTACGGCGGTTTCTCGGAATATTGAATTTGTACCGTCGATGCTTACGCAACGCCGTTTAAACAACGCAGTGATAAAGCATCACCTCGACAACTATCCTTTATCGCCGAATTCACTACGGAAATTGTTCACGTGACTGGATCTGAGAATGTAGTCGTCGATTCGCTTTCCCGGATCGAGGCTCTTCGATTGTCTTAAGAATTCGGTTTAAACGAACTCGCCGAGCACAAAGCTGTCGATAAACAATTGAAAGTAATCAAAACTTCCCAGGATCACCCATTGAAACTTAAACAAATTCAATGGGAAGCTGACCTAAAAAAGTTTCTCTCGAATGCGAGATATCAGGTGAAACGATTCGACCATACGTGCCCGAATCTCTCCGAAAAAGAGTCTTCCGCATGGTCCATCACCCAGCATATCCCAGTGCTAAAGTAACAGATCGTCTTATTCGCCAGAGATACGTCTGGCCTAATATGCAGCGAGACACTAGATCGTGGTGTCCAAATCGTGCACAGATTGTCAAGCGTCAAAAGTAACTAGACATGTGAAAACCCTACCAAATCAATTTTTTGCCCCGGATGGTCGTTTTGACCAAGTACACATAGACATCGTATGCCCATTGCCACAATATGACGGATATATGTACTGTCTGACCATGGTGGATAGGTTTGGTGATGGATGGAAGCAACTCCAATAACTAAATATGCTCGGCACGCAACGAATCCGAACACCGGACATATAATTTATAAATTTAAAGAGGAATAAAGAATTGTATAATTCTTGATCTTTGATGTTTTATTGTGAACTACACCCTGGACCCCACATTTAGAAAGAGAAAGAAAAAGACCAAGAAAATAATTACCCCTCAATCCTAATATTCACTGTTGATTTTCAGGCTGTTTTAGAGTTCATTCTTGAGAGAATCGGCCCTACATTACAAGACCAAGCTCAAGGTTAACAACTGTACTATTCATAATTTAAGGTCTCGTGATGCGATTTGTTTTTTGTGGGATGGAAACCAAGGAGGAGTTACATCGGATGAATTTTGCAGCATTTCATTCAATTTAATCTTTCTATTGACAGAACTGATGTAAAAGAGTTAATATGGATGAAGGATGAACAAACCAAAATAGAGAAGATGTTTTGTCAAACGGACTTATTCTTGCTGCTGTGGAAACTGGTTTGATAATTACACAGAAATTTTTAGGAAAGGTTCACACCCAGATGGAGTGTTACTCTGTGCACTCCACCATACAGCGTAAACTAAAAAATCGTGAAATTCACTCACCATCAGGTTACGTGGAAGTCTGCAAAACAGCGCGAATCAGCCCAAATCCCTTTGAAGTAAAATCACTTGAATTTACCTATTTCAAGAGGTTTAGTACTCTTCCCCAGAAATCTTTATGATCAACAAAGCCATTGAGAGGCTTAATAAACACATGGACGAGACTGAAAAACATATTAGGGCATGCCCGAATTCACTGAAAAAGATAAAGACTCGTATTCGTATACTTGAAAGAAAGGGATATAACTACTCAACCAGGTCGCCATAAGGATATAGCTGGACAAAACTTTGTGGGAACTAGTGGAAAAAGTAACGATCGATGTGGACTGTCAAACCCACACCAGTGGGAAGAGGGACATGGGTACGCAAACTGTCGCTGAGGAAACTCTAGACAGTCCAGAGGGACACGAAGCGATTGAATCGCTGGAAGATCTGGAAGGCATAACTAACCTGAAGTGGGCGGAACGAGTGTATAAACACACAGAAGTTGCACAGGAGCACCCACTTGAAGAAGACAACTTGAAGGGACAACTAATGATGGTAAATTACTTTTTTAGACGACGCTATCTGAAAGTTTCTTGTTCTGTATTCATTTAAATACCGAAAGCTGCGTTTTGAGTGTTCCGTGTAGTGAAAGTGACAGTTCCGCACTGCAAAATACTTTCAGGACGCTGTGGTAGAGTGAAAGTGACAGTTCCGTACTGCAAAACACTTTCGGGACGTTTTGGTAGAGATATACATATTCCATCCCATTTTTTTTTCATTCCAGGAACTGAAATAGTTAGGCCCAGTTTCACCAAACTACGATTGATCTCGGATTAATTAAGTTCTACTTAATAGTTAAACTGACTTAACAATATTTCCCGTTTCACCATGCATCAACCCTTCCGAGATGATCGCGATTTATCAAATCACGATTAGATCAGCAAACCATTTTGGCAACGTTGTGGAATGCAGAAAATTCTTTTGTTCTGTAAAGATGTATAGTTCTGTGTCAGTCATTGAGATTTGATTTGATAACGTAAACATAACCCTAAATAATATTTTGTATTTACACCGCTCTGGTTATTTTATTTTTGTAAGAATAAACTTATAAAATAAATGAACAATGACTGACGTGCGGAAGCTGAAAAAAGAGAGACCCAACATTCACAGTGCAGGATAAACAGATCTTAGTAGATATAGTATTCACATATAATTGAGAACAAAAAAACTGATAATGAATCTATGAATTCAAAAAATTTATGTTGGGAGAAACAACACAAGAATATAATTCCGAAGCAGCATGTCCAAGAACAACGATTGTGTTGAAAAATTGTTGGAAGAACGAAAAATAAATTCATCTTCACCACTATCGTCTTCGAAGGCCATATCATAAACTCTTCGAAATGCCATAATGAACAATATATCGCAAATATTTATAAATATTTATTCCTCATCTATAATATAATATTGAAATCTGAACTAATCGGACTTCAGACTGATAAATCCACCAAAAATGGCCGATTTGTACTAAATCGCGATCAGTCGATTTAAGCCCGCTTTTGAGCATGGTGAAACGTTTTAATATGTCAATCGTGATTAGACGCTCCACTTACGAGATAAATCGGGATTAAAACTGTTGGTGAAACTGGGCCTTAGTACTGTACACACCCAATTTTTTTGTAAAACTCCCAGCCATCTCAGAGAAAACCACCTTTCACCCAAAAAAATTGAATTTGCACATTCCTTTTCGAAAAACCACAATTTTATAAGATTGAAAGCTGAAGGTTTGTTATTACCAATGTACAAATACAAAGAACTGAAGATTTCTTTAGACTCGGTTTGAAATTTTTATTCTGTACGGATGGTCTTGAATGAATTTTACATTCCAAAAACTTGAATGAAAGTTATTTAAATTTTTTTCAAATGGGACACCCTGTGTGAATATTTATCAATGGATACTGAATTTAATCCTTTCCAACTTCTCCATTCACTCTCAGTACCTAATTTCCGTCGTTCAAAAGTTATTTGAGAAAAACACATACGTTTGGGTTGGGCTTAATAGCCCAGGCACTTAAACTGAGTCTAAGTAGGCTGTGTATTAGCAAAAAGTATTTATAATCAACGATACCCTGAGCGACGCGTTCCAGGTAGAAAGAGTTTTGAAAAATTGCTCAACCGATTTAACGAAATTGGAAATGTGGCGTATAAACCACCAGTAATCCCCAAACGTGCCATCCATGATGACAATCAATTATCGGTTATTTTGGCAGTAACATAAAATCCAAATAAAAGTCAACAAAATATTTCTGAATTGTTGGTATTATATTAAAACATCATCATTATCATCCGTAGAAAAAACAAATGCATCAAGAGCTGAAAGACATGGATTTTGAGAAACGATTACGGTTCTATAACTGGGTTATCTCAAAACTTCAGCAAGATCCAGGATTTTTCGGAAAAGTATTATTTTCTGATGATTCGTTTCCCACATCATTAGAGAACAGACAGCCAAGATCGATGGAGTGTGAATGTTCGGGGAGATATAATTGGGATCATGTGATTGGGGCGCTTTTTTTCGAAGGCAATTTAAATGGCCTGATGTACCTATATTTTGGGTTAATTATTTTCCTCTTTTACTTGGAAACGTTCCTCTCGCTGTAAGACAGTCAATTCAGATCTATTATACCTCAGATGCTAAGAAACGTATCGGCATCATTTAACGAACGAGTAGATTAATGTATAAGAGAAAATGACATTTCGAGCACCTTTTATAAAATAAAACTGGAGAATTTTCGAATGAACCAAAATTGTTGTTAATAATGGCCTTTTATTAAAATTAAAAACATGTGAAATTGGATTCCTCAAAACAAAAACATTTTTCATGATTACCATTGATCGATTATCTACTTAGATTTTTTACAAAAATGTGTTTTTTTCAAATAACTTTCGAACGACGGAAATTAGGAGGTACTGAGAGTGAATGGCGATGTTGGAAAGGATTAAATTCAGTATCCATTGATAAATATTTACACAGGGTGTCCCATTTGAAAAAACTGAAATAACTTCCGTTTAAGTTTTGGAATGAAAATTCATTCAAGACACTCCTGTATAGATTAAAAATTTCATACTGAGTCTAAAAAAATCTTCAGTCCTTTGTCTTTGTATATTGGTAATTTCAAATTTTCAGCTTCAAATCTTATACAGTTGCGGTATTTTAAAAAGTGATGAGCAAATTAAAATTTTTTGGGCAAAAGGTGGTTTTCTCTAAGATGGCTGGGAGTTTTACAAAAAAAATGTGGGAGTGTACAGTACTAATTATTTCAGTTCCTGAAATGGAAAAAAAAGTATGGCATTACATTTAAAAAAAATTACATTTGTCCAGTTTACTAATGGATCACCCTGTATAGTTGAACATAATTTCAAAATGTTTGATTTCAATTACCCTTTCCATATACCTTTTAAATAAATATGTAGGTTATATACAATAAGAGTTATAGAGCTACGACAGAGGTTTGCCGGACCCTGTATATTCATATCATACATAACTGTTCTGCTTCATATAATATTATATTTTTATATTTTTGTGTTTTATATTTCAAACTTTAATTTTAATATAAAAATTCTCCAACTAAATTTAGGAAGGATGATGTCGCCTATGGAGTCGCGAGGAGGCCGAATCTCGATTTGATGATTGTCTCGGAACCAAATGAAAGAATATTCTTTAAATAGAATACAGGCTTCTTGTACAAATATAGGAAGGTGATATTCGAATTAGTTCTCTCATTTTAACAGCTTTTCTGTCATATTTGCTGTCAATTATATGACATTTTGAATGTTTTTCAATTGTGTAGTATCTGTTTATTTATTTTTCAAATGTTTTGTAAAAATTATGTGTTCCGAAGGAGAGAGGAAACGTATTCGTTTCAGCGGTGTTGTTTTATTGAGGAAAGTTACTTGAAAAAATCGATATGAAACAAGTGAGATGTGTGCAGATGTGCACTTGTATCATTAGTTTAACTTAATTCAATATTTTCACGTACATTATAAATGTATCTTTATTTGCATGGAAACATGATTTGTCTGATATCTTCGTCGTAATTAATTTCAGGAAGTGCCGGAAATTTTGGAATGAATTCGCAAAAAATATTCTTATGGTATGCATGGATTTTATTCGTGGTAATTTGTTTCAAGCTCGTGGGGCCATTGGACATTGTGAGTTACAAGACTTTAGAATGTCTAAGGGATTCTCACTCGAATTTCGGTCGGATTTTCGGGCAATTTCAATAATGATGTATTTTGAAATGAATACATTTTTTTCGGGCGAAAGTGACTTTTGAAAGGGGCAAGAAAAAATGTGGGTAGTGTGGGTGTACTATACAGCGTTGCTGAAAATTCTCGCACCAAGGGATTATCTTTGAAACGGATTAAAAACATTTGACATTTGCTCTGAAATATGCAGAATAGAGTCTCATTCATCGTCCTCGAATTTCATAACTTTCCCTTCATCCGTTTCAAAGATAATCCCTTGGTGCGAGACTTTTCAGTAATGCTACATGTACACATCAATAAGAAACACGTATTTTTCGGAAAACCTGATTATAAATCGATTTTCATTGAACTACAGGATATGAAAGTCTATGTGACCAACGATATGGTAAGGACAATATCCTCACCCAAAATTGCTTGGAAAAGGACGGTAAGTCATGGCCTGTAGTGCTAGCGATGATTAGATTTATTTTTTATGGTAGAAATATTTTCACTTATAATTTTCATGTTCCATGTTTTGGATCATATTTTGTAGACATTATATAAATTTCGTAGAATAAGTTAGTTTTGAATTTCACTACCAGTAATAAATAACAATTCCTTTTTAAAATTCCGCAGGAAGTACCACTACAAAGCCAATTAAACCCATGAATATTTTTTGAATTTCGACTGTGGAATACGTTTCAATTACGGAGTTTTCGTTTTGATGTTTTTCAAGAAAATTATCGATAGTCTTAGTTCCATTTTGGAAAATCTATCTATTTACTTTATTTCTTGGCCATATAACGTTTGTTAGTAATTTTTAATCATGTCATGCTGAAGGCTACCGGTTTATTATCCTTTATTTTTATTTCAATAGACATCAATAGATGTAGGTAAAGGAGAGGAAATAGAGTGAACATCGATATATGTACCTATTAATCTATACCATTTTTTTCGATCTCTCTAGCTTGGCACAACAACTTAATAATACGTGATTAGTTGCCTGAAGTTATTTTTTTCTTTATTCCCTGCCCTAGTTACGTTTCTTCGTAATTTGCCCTCAAAATAAAGCAAAATATTAAACATATGTGGACCACACTGCAAAAAAGATGGTCATTTTTCTTTGAAAACGAGGATATGGTAGCAATCCGTAACTCGGACTATAAGAAGTATCAGCAAATTCTTTATTATCACGAATAAAAGCAACCAAAAGGAAGACGTCGGACAATAGATGATAAAGTTTTGGCATTGTCACTTCTTAAGAGAGGTCCACGCTGCTACAATTTGTTAACAAAAATTGTTTCCATGCCATCTAAAAAAACTGAATTTATTGAATGAAGTACCGTTTAAAATTGGTATCAACCTCCATATTCTAGAGCATATCAATGTTTCCTTAAAAACTATGTGACATAGTTTGTCCATGAAATGGACATTAAGGAACATGTTCAATGATTGACATTATATTAGTTGGGTATGGAGGAAAGATATTGAAACCGGCGAAAGTAGCGCTAGTATTTATGCTTAAACGGCTGCACTACCACTGGAAACAACCTGGTGGCTTATTTTCTTCAACTGGTCCAACTAGTGGCACTGAGGTTTCAATAAAATTGGTTGAAGTCATTGAAATATGTCAAAGAGTTGCGAATGTCAACATTGTGGAACAAACAATACCAGCGCTTTAAAAAACTGGGTTCTTCTGCCACGAACCCATGAATAGTTGTAGGAGGGCAACGCATTATTACCATTTTTGACCCTCTTCATTTATTAACAAGCTCTGTATAATTATTTGGGAAATATGATATAGAGTTAGAGGTGAAGACTTTTCAAAATGCACTGCTTCAAGTCAAATTTAGTGATATTCGCAAGGCTCATGCAATTGATTCCTCATCATCACTCATCTTTAGAACCATGCATAAAATAAAAGCTCACTATATGGAGCCAAAATTGAAATTTGCCATTAAGGTTAACTCAGCTGCCCAAATAATCAGTCGAACAGTCTTATCATTTTTAAATACGATGATATCACGGGGTAAGATATTGTTTAATTTTATCATATGATTATCACTGATATCAATATAAAAGACATTTTGGAAACTTGGTTATTTTATCACAGGTGAATTGAAACAAAGATCTATAGCAACAGCAACAATGGTACACCAAGTGGATGAGCTGTTTGATAGTTTCAATGGCAGCTGTAAACGTCTTCCATCTGTGAAAAATTGGAATGTGTTATTTCCAATGAATCTTCCCACACTAGTTTTTGGCCAAAGCGTATAAAGTGGTAAGCTCGTGAAAGTATTTGTGAGAGACTAAAAGTGGTGGTTTCAAAACTAGTAAACCACTACCGCAGGTTTGCCGTATTGAGGGATTGTGAAATTACCTCCAAAACGAAGACAATTTTCAATCGCTGAAGCCCCGAATATTGAATCCAAATGCAATTGAAAATTTGGGGCAATCAGGTCTGGTTTGGGGTGTAATGACAATCCCACAACTTTTCAATTTGTGGGATGCCTGAGAACCCAAATTTAAAATAGATTGTTGAACTTTGCAGCTGGTACCAATCGTGATGAAGATGATCGCATTCTGTTGTTAAACCTGCGACAATACCTGACAATAGATCCGGTCCCACCGGAACAATCAAGAGAGGAAGTTTTAATGAAGGACAACAGAATGTGGAATTTTTGACGAATAATACTACTAATGCAATTAATACCTACCTGTTAAACCTGGGACAATACCTGACAAAAGATTCGGTCCCACCGGAACAATCAAGAGAGGAAGTTTTAATGAAGGACAACAGAATGTGGAATTGTTGACGAATAATGCTACTAATGCAATTAATACCTACTCTACAGGCTCACTATCTGTGGCATATGTGGGAGGATTCAATGTAAAACGGATCCTACAGTCATTTAAGTGCCAAACATGTAAAAGTGATATAGGAAATTTACAAGCTTCCCAATATGTATTTATTACTCTTAAAGAGTTGGTTGATAATGGAAATCATTCTATATATCCAGCAGAAGCTTCAATAGTTTGGCTTGGGATCAGAATAAGCCTGCTGGAGAACTTTCTTGAAGCCCACTCTGATATATCAAATTTAAGTAGACATGTGGAAAGTTTGCTAGAGCATAACATAAATTTTGGATGGATTTGGAAGGAGTTTGTCATGGAATCCTTTATTGAGGGAGTGTGGAAAATTGGTATAACCTGGTGGTGTAGAAGAAAAAAATAGACAGATTACCAATGAGAAGCTATAAACTGAAAATAAAAAAAATTCGCCACCAAGTATAAAATTTTTAGTATATAGTATATTTTTTAAACTTATATCAATTCATTAACTTGAAAACGGCTCATGAATTTTTGTTATTGACAAAATAAATTGTCAATATTATCTTCTTGATCTTCTTTCATGAAACTGTGTCAAATTTGAAGATTTGCTGTTTTTTGTATATCATCTATTGCTGCGGAAACATTGAGTATTATCTTTTCTGTTACCAAAGTTTCATGATTCTCTTGGGCCCTTTCTGTTTCTAAATGATTCTCTGAGTTAAAAACAGTATAAGCGTAAATATTTGTCTGTATTTCAATTCTATCGCATTGTTTCTTTTTTACCTGTTCTGACTCTGGCGTGTCATTTCCGGATCTACTTCTTTTATTTCCTCCATCCGTTTGATTTGTTTTTTCTTTTTTCTTCAAATGGAGGCGTACGGAGAACTGCAATTTTTGGTTTAAAAGCGTGTTTCATTTCAGTCAATTCCTTATTGACATCTCTTCGTATTTCATTTTTACTGTTATCATCATTCACACATTTAGGTTTGTTTACATCCTTTTTATCAGCTGAACAGATTTGATTTTGAATCGATGCCGGTAGTTTGTCTATAGAACTGAAGGAAAAACTTGTTCCAACACTTTTCACATTGGCTATTAATTTGCTTTTCTTCCTAACATCTTCACGATATAAATCAATCGTAGAAAACAACTTTATTTGCAGAGCGATAAAGAACACTTCTATTCAGTTGAACTGTTGAACTACTACTTCCCAGTGGTTTTGTTCTGAGAGCTCCTAACAATGTTCACTTTGTTATTGCTCCTCCTCTCATTCTTAGTTATTACCTAAAGAATTATATTACCATTGTAATAACCAGAATGTAAATTGGATAAGGATTTCATTTATTACTGTGAAAACAAAAGAGAATAATTCCTGAAACCTTAAACTCAAACAATACATTATTATAGAGAAAAATAAAGTTCAGAACAATACATAAATAAATATTCTTAGGCTTACACAACAACACAACAGTAATATATAATTTATCATTCAAATATAGAGTCAATCGCTATCACTGTGACTTCTTTTTCATTGATCTTATTAGAGCCATAACTTCTTCATGTCTTTTTTCACTCTAACTGTTCATGAAATGATTCCTTTAAAATTTCTTTTATTCAATTCAACGTTTTCTTTATTTATTTTGATCAGATAATTCACTTAACAATTGATTCCGGTCAGGTTTTATTGCACTTTTCACATTTGTAAATCTGTTACTCTTTGATGAGGTACCTACTTGGGAATTGGTTTAGAAATATTTGTCGGAGTTGTCAGGTTTTCAATGGAATCTATGATAAGTACTGGATTAACCTAATATATTATGTAATTCATCATAAAGAGGAGGTTTTACTACTTTTCTTCCATCAGCTTATACTTTTTTATCAACATACCTAATATAACTTGCTTGCAGATTAGCAAATTTTTACCAACATCTATCTCTTCCATCTATTCATTGTCCTACATACAAATTATGATCTGGGTTCCCAGAGAAGTTGGAGTATGGAGGGTAAGTTGGAATTGAAATTTATATGTTTTGACATGTGGCGTATGTCAGTTGGTTGTGAGACAGACTTTGTAGAACAATGTCAATGTGATATATATTTTATGATAAATAACAGAAGCTTTACAAATATCACATGACGCAAACAGTAAACTCTCTCTGATTTAAGGGTTATTTTTATAATAAACTCCTTAAAGTCACTTTAGCTAAAGTTACTTTAACGGACGATTTCATAATGAATAACTAAAGTCCACTTTACCGAAAGGAGACTTTACAGTAAAGTCCCCTTTAAAGTAGTTGTTGCCGTCGTTTGGTGCCATAATGAATATTAAAGTGTCCTTTCCATAAAGTATCATTTAAGAAATTTTTGAAGTGTTGGTTAACCTGGAATTCATGGATTTTGACATGAAATAGAAAGACCTGTCATATTTGGCTCGTTTTTTTTCATTCCTGTCTAAATAAATGAGGTTGAGTTTTGTTAACTTGTGGCGTGTGTATTATTTACGGAAGCGATTTATTTAGAGAAAAATGGAAATTTCAAAAAATAATAAGAAAGTGCGCTCTTCAAACTTTTCTAGCGAAGAAGAATTGAAATTAATCCAGGAAATTGAAAAATTTAAGCACATATCTTAGAATGCAAAACTGCTAATAAAGTTAGTAATGCAGAGAAGGTATGAAGGTATTACAATTAACACAAATTTTTTGTATGTATTTTATTTATTGTAGAATAAAAGCTTAATATATATAATCATAACCCTCTTTTTACCCCATCAAGGGTGTAGTTTATGTAGTTAGATACCTCACTATAAATTAAAACATGGTTTTAGGAAGAAGCTTGGCGCAAAGTTCTCTCCAGCTTTAACTCTAGAAATTTAGAAGCTAGAAGGATATCCCAGATAAAGTCAATATTTGATAATTTAAAAACAAAAGCAAGAAGAGATATGGCAAAACAAAAATTGTACATAACAGGAACAGGTGGTGGTCCCGCAATAAAAACTGATTTAGATCCTATTACAGAAGCAACCCTAAATGTAATCAACATGAAAACGGTGGTGGGCGTAAATGATAGCTTGGATAGTGATTTCATTAATGTAATTACATTTTATTTATTATCCAAATCATTTTGTTTCAACAAGTGCCAAACTTAATTTGTTTAATGGTTAAAAATATTTTTTCTTTGAAGATTTCATCTTTATTTGTAAGGCAACAAAATTAAATAATAATTGTTCATGATATTATAGGATCTTGGAATGGATGCATCTTCAATTTTAGAGACTCAACTTCCAACAGAATATCTTCAAGTAAATATACCGTTTTATAAATGATGATATATCTGTAACCTGTTTATGGTTGTCTAGAGAAATTTGTTATTTTTTTCCTATGAAACTTACTTGTAGAATAATAAATATTCTGAATATTTCATTACAGGATTCAGAAATGATAATAATAGCATCAGGAGAAGCCGAAGATGAAATGTCAGAGATTTCTACGCAATCTGTTAGTTGAATATTTTTTCACTCAATCAATCTGTGTGGTACAGTTTTAATTTTTATTATATAATTATTTTCTGTTCTCAGAACCCGGAAATAAAGAAAAAAATTGATTGGAGTAGCTATGTACCAAATAATTTAAAAAGGAAAGCCAATGGAAAGCTACACCCTGCTACCACCAATCCAATATATTCGGCAAAACAAGAATATTATAAAAGGAAGAAGGAGCTTCTTGAAAAAACAGTTGAAGCAGAGGAAATGGAAAGATCAAGAAAAATGGAGAGAGAAGAAGAAGAAAATTCGAAAAAGATGATTTTGTTGGATTTAGAAATCAAATTAAAACAAATACAAATGAGTAAAGAAAATATATCATGAAACTGTGATTTTTAATTACCTATTATTAATATTTTCAATCTAGCAAAATGTTCATTATTGATCAAATTCCTGATGTTTTCTGCAATATTTGGATTATTTTCCATGGGGGGTAATATATCCTCATTGTCTTCTTCTATTTCATCTTCTTCAGTAAAGTTATCATTCATATCAATGGCAATATTATGAAGAACTGCAGTTGCGACTATTACTGCCATTGTGGTTTCTAGTTTTAATCTCATGCCAAACCTTAAAATGGGAAATCGTCTTTTCCATAAACCGTATTGACGCTCTACAACATTTCGCGTCCTTATTATAGACTCGTTGTATAAGTTTTCGGCAGGTGTTCTAGTTTGTTGTAACTTAGTCATAAAATATGGCTTTAGAGAATATCCACTGTCACCAATTAGCATATACTGACCAAATACACCATTTTCAAATTTTTGCTTCAAGCTGCTATTATTAAATATTGTTTGGTCATGCACTGATCCTGGCCATCTAGCAACAATGTCTCTTATTTTCAATTTAGCATCGCTTACTGTCTGGACATTTATTGCAAAATAAGATTTTCTACATCTGAATATTTCTGCATCATGTCCACCAGGAAAATCAATTTCAACTAATGTGCAATCAATTGCTCCAATGGTTTTGGGAAATGAAGCTATTCCATAAAATTTTTCGACTGTTTCTTCCATTTCTCGATTATTTTCATACATGCGAATGTGTTGTCGGGCTAGTGAGGCAATAGCAATAGATACCTTTCTGATAATCCTGTTAGCTGAACTTCTAGATACTCCCATAAAATCTGAAACTGTTGTGAAAGTGTAGTTTAAGGTAAAAGTACACTTTAAATTGGTTATGAAATCAATAATTAGTATTAAAGTATCCTTTAAACTTGAAGTATCCTTTATATTTCTTTATGAAATCGGCCGTAAGAACTCTTTAGTCATCTTTTTTCATAATCACCTTGTTTGGTTACTTTGTGAAGTTAGGTTTTCACTTTTTGTGATGCATAATGGTAAACCTGCTGGCTTCCTTCACGTTTCAACTTCTGTAATTTTTTGTAGTGAAAACTTGTAACGTTTATATTGTTGTTCCCAACTTAAAAAATATAAGCAGCGATTAAAATGCAATCCAGTGTAATGAGTGTACCAAAAGTTCCTCAAAACGTTGCGAATAAGCTTCACTAAACAGGAAGAATTATCATTGCTCTCAATAATTTAATAATATAAATATGTTATTGAAATACAATGTTTTCTTCTTCATCCGAGCTTGTGGTCATCATGGAGTCAGTTGAGATATCTGAATCTGTCGTGTCCAATACACTTTTTTTAAATATTCTAGTACTTTTGTTATTCCAAAACACATGGATGTCAAAACAAAAAGTTTTCATAGGTTAAGGTAGTTCTAAAGTGACGTAGAACCTCACTTTATAGTAAAAGGGACTTTAACGACAAAAATGAGACAACCCTGAATTAAAATTGTAAATTTCACACAGAATATGTCTACTGACGAAATATATAAAAGCATTATTGAACAAAATGACATAGAAGATAATATTAAAACAACAAACATCAGGAAAACAAGAAAAGGTAGTTGTACAATTTATTTTGTTTGTTCCGCAACAGCCTTTCAACAATTCATGGTGAAAAAAAAACTTTGCATCGGATGGGAAAGACTGCCAATTTATGAAGATCTAGATTGTGCCAAGATGTTTTAAATGTCAAGGTTTATACCATAGAATAAATGATTGCCGCAATAGACTAGCTTGCCCAATTGGTAAGAATAAACATGAAGAAAATAATTGCCCAAAACTTTCTTTGATTTTTCGTCTTTTATTATTATCAGATAGGGACCAAAAATTTTTTTATCAATTTTATTACTACTTAAGAGGAGGAATGTCGTGGAGAACTCAAATACGTCAGCAGGGACCTCGTCAGGACCAAAGACGCTTCAACAGTCGCTACAACAATAAGAGGTAGTTTTTAATAATTATCCGGAAAAGTATGCAGGCAGAGTGTCTCTCTTTTTCAAAAATTGGCTGCAAATAACCGTACAATTAGTACCATCAACCAGCCGTCAAGCATTAGACATAAACAGCAGAAACACTAAGAATTCAATAAAATCTAATTTGGTGCCTATCGATTCACTTAAACAAATGGAGGAGCTAGATTTACTTTTGTTAGATGAAAATGTTATGAAACAACTTGTAAGTTATTAATAATTGCACAGTAAACAATAGAAAAGTTTGGATTTAAACTAAAGTTAACACGTTCCGCTGCCTATCTGTTGCTAAATATTTTTCTTGGGTAGCGACCACGTTTTATTATACATAAGATGCAATGAGTAAAATCACGTGTTATCAGCACCCTATGGAAAAGCAAAATCATGGGGTGGTGTGTGATAGGCAGCGACCATATTAACATTACAAGAAAATTGAATAAAATTTTATTTTCCGTTCTATCTGTTCTGGTGGACACATATGGACGGCAGGTACAAAGTCAACAGTATTTGCAATGATGGAATGGAAACCTTGTGATAAGCGGAGGAGAGGAAGACCTAAAGCTACGTGGTTACAGGAGGTTATAAGTGACCTCAATAGCATAGGAATAAGGCAGTGGAGGGAAAAAACAAAAGATATGAAGAAATGGCGTCAGATTGCCGAAAAAATATAAGGAAATGAAGGAAGACAAGGGGATTGATCCACCCCAAAAAAAGGATTTAGAGAGCTTTTTAAAGCGGCGCTACCCCCTCGGGGGTGTTAAGCCAATATGTATGTATGTATATAAATATCTCGATTGATAATCCGCCAAACAGTTTTCTTTAGATTGATTGTAAGAAGCAAAAATCTTATTTTTCTTGTCTTCACACCACTTCCAAATATTATGGGATATTCTATTGAGAGATTTTTGTTTGCAGCTACCCATTTTATTGATACAAGCAACTGCCGTTGTATTATCAATTCTTAGCAAAATTTGTGAGTCATAAACATCAAAGGCGAAGCATTTCAAAGCGTTAAAGGCTGCTGAAAGTTCAAATTGATTAATGTGTAAGTGCCTCTCTTTTGGACTCCAAAGACCATTCGTGGTTTGATTACCACAGACTGCACCCCATCCCTGATTTGACGGCTGTCTCTCACAGACCGGTGCCATGGTGGAATGAAGACATCAAACTGCAATACGTCTTCGAAAGAGAGCATACCATAAATTTAAGAAGTACCCAACTAAACTAAACTTAATTTCATTTGAAAAGGCTAGAGCATCTGCAAAAGGACAAATCAATTTATCCAAAAAATCATCCTGATAAGAATATGTCTCCACAATCACTCCTCACTCCTAAATGAAATATGGAGAAAAATCAGAGTAATTTCAGGCAAAAACACCTTTGACATTCCTCAAGCGATACGAACTGACAATAATCACTCAATAACTGACCCCCTTCATATGTGTGAAACATTTGCTGACCATTATGAAGAGGCTAGCAAATCTGCAGTCTATAATGATGATTTCGTAAGAATTATAATTAACGAAGAAAGCTCAATTCTTAACTTTAATACTGAATATAATGCCTCTTACGACGTCCCTTTTATAATGACAGAACTTGAAGATGCTCTTAAAAACAGCAAAGAAGCAGCAGCTGGCCACGATAACATCCTTTATAGCATGATAAAAAACTTACCAGATAGGGGACAACAAATGATATTAACTTTATTTAACCAGATCTGGCATTCGGAATCGTTCCCTAATTTCTGGAAGATCGCTACAATACTACCAATTCTTAAGCCAGATAAATGTAGCTGGGACTCTAACGGCTACCGACCAATTTCTTTAACGAGCTGCCTAGGAAAAATATTCGAGAAAATGGTCAATAAGAGGCTCACTTGGTAGCTGGAAGCAAACAACTTGCTGTCTATGAGTCAAACTGGATGCCGAATTGGCCATTCTACAATAGACGCCCTTGTATATATTGAAAATGAAATACAACAAGCTTTCTTCAATAGAGAACATCTCGTAGCAGTCAGTTTTGACCTGGGAAAGGTGTATGACAAAACGTGGAGATATGCAATTCTCAAACAACTACACCAATGGGTGGGGCCTCCGAGGGAAACTTCCAGTAATTATCAAAAGCTTTCTTAATGTTAGATACTTCAAGGTTATAATAGGAGGAGAGGAGTCATCAATGAGAGTGCTTGAGAATGGAATTCCTCATGGTTCTGTATTGAGCGTTTCGCTGTTTGCAATAGCTATAAATTTTCTCGTTGAAAGAACCCAGGCAAGAACTAAGAGTTTGTTGTACGTAGATGACCTAATAGTACTGCAGCGCCACCAATCGATTGACATACTAAATCAATCAATGAATAATGTAATCGACAACATCAACCAACTTGCAAAGTCTCGGGGTTTCAATTTTTCAATAGGAAAAACTAAATGCACCCACTTTTGCAGATTGATACACGTCCATCTTAACCCTGCTCTCACTATCCAAGGGCATCCTATTGTGTTTGAGGACTGTATGAGAATTTTAGGGTTAATATTTGATAGAAAGCTATTACGGACTGAACAAATTAACCAGCTGGTGAGCAAGTGTCAAAAAGCTCTTAACATCATCAAGTGTATGGCTAGTATCAGGTGGGGGGCAGATAGGGAGATGTTATTAAGACTTTATCAATCTGTTATACAAAGTCGTATCGATTATGGATCAGTCGTATACAATTCCTGTCGTTGCTCTTAACTCAAGCTACTCGATGAAATTCAACTATCAGCTATAAGATACGCAACAGGCGCTTTTAGAACTAGCCCAGCTGCTGCAGTACTATCCGATGCGGCAATTCTACCACTAGACCTCAGGAGAGACTCACAAACAATGATCTACGCATCTAAAATTCTGTCAAACCCAAATCACTTAAACCATTCCATATTTCTCGCAAATAACGACTTTTCATCTATAAGTTCCACCACGCGACCTGCAAGAATCCGAAATGATGAAGCATGCGAAAAGCATTCAAATACACAACAAGATATTTTTCAAAACCTAATCCCACATATTGCCCCATGGACACTATCTATGCCAAATATTAACAAAACTCTTGGAAAAAAGAGGATACTTTACCTCTAATGTATAGAAATCTCTTCAATAACGAGCTTGCCCAATACCAAAATAGCATGATAATATATACAGACTGATCAAAGAATGAAGCTGGAGTTGGCGCAGCTTTTGCCACAAATGAGGGTGAACACAGATGGTCGTTAAACTCCAGTTATTCAATATTCACAGCTGAAATGTATGCTATATGGCGAGCCCTCCTGTTTTTCTCTACATCACAAAATCACAACTGCATAATTTGCTCGGACTCTTTAAGCGCTCTGACAGCCCTCGAAGATATCTTTTCAAAAGACCCCCTTTGTCGTCAGATATTAGAGCTACTTCATCATCTCTCCTCAATCCAGAGAAACTGTACAATCTTTTGGATCCCTGGTCATTGCCAAATTACCGGGAATGAAACTGCAGATCAAGCTGCCAAATCAGCTTCAAGACTTCCATATGATGAGGGTATACCAATCCCATACGAAGACCTGAAATCCAGCATAAAATGTAGAACACGCCTAAGATGGCAAGACAGATGGTCAACATACACTGGTCATATGGCATCTATCAAACCATCAGTTCAGAAGTGGCATTACCCGACTAGTCTCTCTAGGCGAGAACAAGTCGTAATTTGCAGACTAAGAATAGGACACACTCATCTCACCCATTCACACATCTTAGGTGGGGACAACAGACCGAGATGTGATCATTGTAACGCTCGTGTTTGCATTAACCATATTTTTACATGCTCCTTCTACCAAACTCAAAGAAGAGCCCAAGGTGTTATATCCGAAATTAAAGATGCCTTAAGTAACAGAGAAAATTGTAATTCAGTTCTTACCTACCTAAAAAATATCCAGATATTTAATAAAATTTGACAACAGATAACTCACCATATCAAAACTGAATGATGGAATTCGCTAAATAAGGAAAAAGAAAATAATTTTAAAGTAACCTAAAGTAACACTTTTCAAATAACTGTAATAGTTTAGAAATTTATCTACAGCAAAAAAGTGCGAATGGCCATAGCAGTCGATGCCGCAAAATAAAAAAAAAACAAAAAAATTATCAAAAAGTGGTATTTACAAACTTGAGTGTAATGATTGTGAAGCTTCATATATAGGTAGAACTTGTAGACCTTTAAAAGTTCGAATAGGTGAACATTTGAGTAGATGTGATAATTCAGCTTTTGGTCATCATTTAAAATTTAATAAACATAATTTTAGTCCTAATCGTAATTCAATAATTTTGAAAGAAGATAATTCCAAAAAATTTAACAGGTTGGATTTTCTAGAAGATTTACAAATTAATTGCAAAACAATGATCTTTGTTTGAATAAGCAAGTACAATTAAATAGTTCTTATGTTCCTTTGCATAGACGTTTAATAGATTAAATAGTATATCCATAAAAGTTCTCTCTATGATGGTTTTCATATTTATCAACAACATTATCAGATTGATACCATACTGTTTAGTTATTGATCATCAATCCTAAATTTTCCATATTTTTAAATTACAAAATTCATGATTAGTATTTGTTTTTTTTTTGATATTTCTGGACTCTTGTTGGGTTGTTTGTTTGAATTAGATTTGGTAATGGGTTCTTAATCTTTTCATGGTTTATAGATGATTTGATCAATTGGTTCTCATTAGACTCTAAATCAAATTTTTCTGAATGAAAATGACATACCTAAATTGGTTTTGGGATATCATTAGATACATAATTCAACTAATAGTTCACTTTGTATTTAAATGTATTTTTGTTATTAATAATTGCTGGAATTTGATTTTACATACTTCATTCTTTGAATGGTTATTGTGTTTGGAGTTTCTTCTGACTATTGATTGGTTATCTATTTTAATTAGATTTGTGAACGGGTTCTCATTAGACCCATAATTTTTTTTGTTTTGGAATCAGATTTGAATAATTCGTTCTCATTAGACTTTAAAATCAAATCTGTTTTCTTTGTTTAGATGACTGATTTTTGGTTTTGAGGGCCTACCAGATTACAATTTTTATTCATTAAAATTTGTTATTTGAAATTATGCTCAGGCAATTACTTCCATTGATTTACACAAATATTTTATAATTTTCAAATTAATTTGTGAGTTTTCTATTTTGAATTAGATTTTGCAATGGGTTCTCATTAGACCCTTAATCTTTTTCGGCATCTTATGATTTGATGGGTTTTCATCAGACCTTAGATATCAAATTTATTTAGGAAATTCACATATTTGGTTTTGGGACATTACCAGAACAAAAAATGTTTTACAATAATTTTACTTTATGCTCATGTTGGATATCTTTAGTTCTGTGTCCACTTGAATTGTCATTTGTCATTTGTTAGTTTTAAATTGAAGTAGTGTCACTTCGTCTTCCGGTCTACTAACACGTGTTCGTGTAGTAGCTGAAGAATTTAATTGAAATTGAAAATGTTCATAATATGAAGACAGTTTAACCCCAATCAGGGGATAATTTTTGAAAATTTTGAATTTAATGTAATTTTAACATTATGACGTTAATGTGTTGTAGACATTTGACTAGGTTTCTTGTTTCATATCTGACGAGTAAGTAATTCTTTACTAATTTCTTTTTAAAAATTTTCCAACGATTATTGCTTACTTGCAGGTACGGCACTGCTGATGGCCTAATAGCCGAAAGCGCTTCGCAATTTTAAATAAATTTTTTACACAGAATACAAAAATGTTTTCTTGACTTTCTAGTCATGTGTACTCAGCTATAAAGATATTCACAATAATTGTTTAGGCTATTTTTCAACGAAACTTTTATAAAGACATAAGATAAAATGTATACAAAAAGTTGGTTATGGAAACACGAGACAGTTCAACATATTTTATAATGCTAAAGTAGACCGTCGACTACGGGAGGAAGTATTTCTTCGTATGAGAGCAGACAAGTAATCTCTCGAGGCTCAAAAAGATCCACTTATTTGTGAATATGGATCTAGATACCTAAGACCGCACCACGAAAAATATTTTATTCATGTAACATCTCGCAAAATGAGAGAACTTACCAAAATCCTTTTGGAAATGAGAAAGTTGATGGAACCATCCATAACTACATTCATTTCAGCCCCAAAGCCGAAGTATTTGGATATCTTCGTGGAAGCTACAAAACGTATTGCCAAATATAATCCTGAACGAAATATTTATTTGTCACCTACATTTGCCATGAATATCTTAAAAACAGTGTTGCTGCGATATTGCAATTACTATCATTTACACTAAAAATATTGTCTACACCTTGTCAGCTGCAGCAATAGAGGCCGATTTAAAATCACTGATTCGTCTGTTTGAAACTAATTGGAGCTCTGAGGTATCTTCACAGGCTACAAACAACCTTAATCTAAATAAATGGAATAAAGTAACCATTGTACCCCTTGCGAGTGATTTGCGTTTATTAAGGCAGCATCTTATTAATTTAGCTGAAGAATCTGTAGGAGTCATCATTAAAGAAATTAGAAGGTAAACAATGTCAGTACTGGACCAGTTTGGTAACCTGTC